>PVJA010001150.1:29635-81628 GCA_004027025.1 Myocastor coypus
TTTTTTTTTTTTTTTTTTTTTTTTTTTTTTTTTTTTTTTTTTTTTTTTTTTTTTTTTTTTTTTTTTTTTTTTTTTTTTTTTTTTTTTTTTTTTTTTTTTTTTTTTTTTTTTTTTTTTTTTTTTTTTTTTTGTCTTTTTGAGACAGGGTTTCGCTATGCAGTTGAGGCTGGCCTTGAGCTCACTTTTGTAGCCCAGGCTGATCTCGAACTCGCACCAATCCTCCTGCCTCAGCCTCCCGAGTGCTGGGATTACAGGCGTGAGCCACCACGCCCGGCTAAGACCCATCAGTTGAAAGAGGTCCTCAATCATGTTTTCCATCCTCCCACATGCTCACTGCACTATTTCCTTTTTACAATATTTCCTTCTTCCTTCTCGGTTTACTCAGCTTCTACTGAGAAGTCTCTCCCTGAGGGGATGAGCTTTTTCCATCACAAGGCAGTTTTATCCTATTCTAGTTACTAGAAATGTCTTCTGTGTAGTAAGTAAGTTAAAAGCTAATAAAACCTCATACATCTGATCCTAGTTATTTTCTCTAAAGACATAAAATATGGATTTCTTCATTTGCACATGTAGCAGCAGTCTTTTAGCTCTGTCCCTTGGAGCAGAGGTTGCTAAACTATAGCTTCCAATTTTGTAAATAAAGTTTTATTGAAGCACTCTCACATTGTTTTTCAAAACAGTGGCAGAGCTGAAGATTAGCAAATAAGACCACATGACCTGTCAATCTAAAATATTTTTAGCCAGTCTTCACAAAAATTTTTTCTGATCTCTGCTCAGTCTGAAATGAATTTTCCCAATCTATTTGTGGTGAATACATGGGTTTTTGCTAGTTTGTTTTATTTTTATTTACAGTCTGCCACAGACACATAAAATTAAATGCAAATGAATTGCCTTAAATATTAATTTTAACTGTAGAAAACATTCCTAAATGTTTCAGCATTATACCCAATGAACATGAAATTACATTCCAATAAATATAAGTAAAATAAATATAATGGGAAAAGAAAATGTGTTAATAGTGTGTATATTATGAAAAATCATCATTATCTGTTTTAACTAAGCAAAAACTTTTCATAGAAATAACAATAAGTTATGGCCAGGGAGATAGCTAAATAGAATAAGCACCTGCCTGGCAAGCACAGGGTCCTGAGTTCAATCCCTGGTACAAAACAAAACAAAACAAAAAACCCAATAAATTAATTCCCCATATTAGATGATTATATATATATATATATATATATATATATATATATATATATATATATATATATACTTACAACACCCATGGACTATGTATGTATATGAGATTTTTAACAAGACATGATTGCCTTCTTGTAGTTCAATTTTTAGATTACAAGAAAAAAATCCATGTTCTTTTCTGGTAATCCAATTTAAGCTATATTGACAAAAGCATCCACAGAGCATGTTTATATATAAAATTTTGCTTTGTTTTGATACCACTTGGTATGATGAAACTAGCTTTATAGAGTAGATTAACTAGAATAAATTCAGAAATTTAGAACAGTTTGAAAGCTTTGGATAGTCCTTCCAGTACCTTTTATTCAAAGTGAAGGATGTCATGCCATATTTTCAAATCATCTTCAAGGTTTCATCCTTAGCCTGATTCTATAATTACAAAGCTATAAGCTTAGATTATCTATATGTGAAACAACAGATAAATTATGAGATATGGCACATAAACTCATTTCCCTCATTTCATTGACAGATCTACTGATCTCAGGCTTAAATAGCAGAATCCTGTTAAATTGTACCCCAAATTTTTAATGTCTGCTCTCCATTGCTCTGCCTGGCACACTGAGAACTGGGGGACCTTGGCATCTCTAGTCCTCTGGTCACACTTTGAGTTGCACTGTCTTAGAGTTCCTCACTTCTAACCACAACTGTTGGTTCTTGCACCATTCTTCACAGGAGGTTGTGGTTCCTAAGTCCTTAGTTATCCCAATTGTTCTTCTCTAGAAATGTGCACCTTAAAATTTGGCCCTTAGAAAGAGCCCAAGTTACTGATGTATATAGCTAGTGACAGCGTAATGGCATCCAATCTTCCCAATCTTGAGTTCCCCACTCTGGTCATGCATCCCAAGGATGGCATCTTTGGTAGCCATATGGCCTGGATAACTCACCTTCAGATTAAATCTGCAAAAACTCTTAACATTGTGAGTTGAAACAGCTGTTGAACTAAATCTATTCTATCCTATACATCATATAGTTTGACTTTTAAAGTTAAGATCATATTTTATTTCGTAAAATGTCAGCCTATGAACTCATAATCTTTCAAATAGGTTAAATTATATATACATTTCAATAAATGTTTAGTGTCCCTTATCTAAAATTCCAGGGACTTGAAATGTTTGGATTATAGATCTTTTTTACATTCTCAAATACTACCATCAGTATAATAAGATATCTTGAGAATAAGGACCAAGCCTAAACATGAAATTCATTTAATTTTCATGTATACTTGTATATATTGCTTACACGTAAATTCATATATTATTAGTAATTTTGTGCATGAAACAAGGTCTTTGTGGCATGGTGTCTGTTTTGTAGTGTCATGTCAGACCTCAAAAATCTCATATTTTGGGTTATTTCAGATTTTGTATTTATTAAGAATGTCCACCTTGGATTAATTTTCACTGATAATGATAATTAGTCTTACTGAGTCTCACTGAGTTCCATGGGTGAGCCCCAAGTTTTGAATCCTCTCTTAGCCTCCTGAGTGGCTGGGGCTATAGCTATTTCCCCTTTGTACCCTGCTGACAATTAGCTCTATCACTTTGTGGTTTAGGTGGCATTTTCACCTGTGGTCTCAATTTGTTGCTGTTGGAAAGCCATTTTAGATGTGTGTTGTTTCATTTTTATTTTACAGTTGAGAAAAATGAGTCTCAAAGAGGGTGCCTATATTAAGATCCCTTAGCAAATAACTTTGTGACATCTTTACATTTTAAAAGCATGAGTACTGACTCATTGAAGTTCTTGAGATCTGTATAACTTAGAACCATGCCTGCAGAGATCTCTTCATTAATGGACTTCAGAGCCTTTAGATCCAACACTTTGGTGAATTCACTCAACATTAACTAATAAAGTTTTGGTAGCATCAAGCACCATTGGCCACAACATTATCATGTAGGTCTTTTGCCCTCTGCCTTCTGAGGTCCTAAGTCTATAATATATCTATGATCTACCAAACCATTGGAATTTGAGAGTACAGTTAGTTTGAGATGTCTTTTATTCATGAATGCATCTGATTAATTCCATTCTACATCTCAAAATAATAACAAATTGTTTGCAACCTCAAATTCATGACCAAATAGATAAATTCTGATATTTTTTTAAGTAACCAGCATACTTTCTCAAATACTATTGGAGGGCCTGCTATGAGCTTGATATTTCACTCAGTCCTAAATGTATAAAAAGAACCTAAACTCTAGTACAGTGTGTTTTCCAGACTGAAGATCACGGGCCTTTTGTGTATTTTTGATGAATCATAAGTAACATAGTTAATAACATGAAGTTGACCAAGACTATAGATAAAATGTCTAAAATGCTTAAATCAAAAAAAGAAGTAAAATGCTTAAATCAGAAGTGATATGGATTTTAGATTGTTTTTAGATTATGAAATACTTGAATAGACATAATGAGGGGTCTAAGTCTAAACATGAAGTTCCTTTATATTTCATATGCACCTTTATGCTTACAGCCTCAAGATAATTTTATACAACATTTTAAGGTTACTTGCAATATGCTATATATGACATGATGTAGAGCTGTGAAATTTTCCACCTGTGCTATCATGTTGGCACTTAATAATTGGGGACATGTAAAATGCCGTATTTTTGGATTAGAGATTCTAAAGCCTGCATAAAATATCAGAATACAAACGAACAGGAGTACTTTCTGTAATGTGATTTTTTTGTCTCTTTTAGTATAACATGAAAACATACCCTGACTTGTGACAAAAAATATATCTCTTATAGGTGTCACTGTTGCTACCTTGAAAGATCCTACACTAGTGAAAAAAGCAGTGATGTGATTGCTATGACGTAATTGTACTGTACACTAAGAGTGCCAAGAGAGAGGGGTGGATAATTTTTCTTTTTCTTTGTTTCTGTGTTTTATTGCTTTGGTTTTTGTTTGCTTTGGTACCAACAACCTAAATATTTCTGCATTTCCCTGAACTGTGTGGCTACTTTTCCAGGAGTTACCACTTTTCCACATGCCTCAGGAGGATGGTAAACATCTTCCTGGTGGGCAAACTTAGTGTAACAAGCTCTTCAAACTCAACAGACAGAGATAGCATTCTATCCTCAGTCCACAGAGCCCAGCTTGGCAACTTCTCTTAACCTAAATAAAAGAGTCCTTATCCAACTAATACATGGTTGCTAGCATTGGTAACCAGGTTTGAGAGAGTAGCTGAAACCAACACTTATAAATATTATAGTTTCCCTTTGTAAATATCTGTGCTTTCTTTACAAGTGATCCTTATTTTGCCTTCTCAAAAAACGGTTGCTGAATGGGCTTTTTCAAAGTGGTTATTTAATTTCAGCTTCTTCTGACTAGCTTCCTGAAATGTGATGTTAAAGTCCAAGAAGCCTATACTTCCTCTAGTATGGGCCGGGTACACAGGTAGCCCTCGAACGTTGGACCTCATGATACGAATCACAGGAAAGGGGAAGCAGAAAACACCACAAACAAAGTGTATTTTGATTCACCATTCCACTGGGTATATTTTTAGTTTTAAAATTCTTTCCTCAAACTTTTATACCATTTTTTAAAATCAAAGCTAAGTTCTCCTGTTGCGATATCAAAACTATGGAATTCTTATTAGCACTTTGACTTTGTACTTTCATCTACTTTATGTATAAGTTTAGTCTAACATAGATAGACCCTAGTTTTTGAAGAAATAATTAAGAATGGAAAGATTCCAACAATATTATTTTCATTTACCTTAAAAATACGATATATTGTAAGGTAAGGACAGTTAAGATGATGGTTAGGTACATAAAGCAATAGATAAATGAACAAATATTGAAAAATAGTCAATACAATGGTATATTGTTAACTACATTACCTTATTTAATCCCTTTAACAAACCTATGAGACAGAGCTTATTTTTAACCTCATTTTATGGCATGGCTCTTACCTGATTCCACCAGCCCTTGGAACCAGCTCTACAACTGGATATCAAAATCAGAGGAAAGTAAATTCAATTAACAAAAAACTCAAGCAATTATTATCAGCTTGGCAGTGGAGATGATATAAATATGGACAAAACAGAGAAACACAGCACCGCTCTTGCTGGAAGCTTTCAAACTGACAGATTCTAAGCTGGGAAATTATGTGATCATATTTGGATAGCACTGTGGAAACTTGCTTAGATGGGGAAAATCTAAAGACAAAGATTCTAGCCAGGTTTTTACTGTAATAAATCCAAAAAGAGGCAGTGAGGGCCTAGAGTAAGGGCATAAGAGTGAAGATACGAGTAGGGACACAAATTTGAAGGCCATCTGCACATAAGACCTTGGTGATGTACATGGGGAGGAGGGGCCAGAAGCTGACACTTTGTTCTTTCTGGAAGCATATTTTATTCTGCAGTTCAGAGTTTATGTTGGACCCAAGGCACACAAGGATAAATAAGACCATCCCTGGCTTCAGGAAATACAGACTCATCTTTCCAGGACTAGAAATTCAGCCAGAAACCATTCAGGTGAAGTCAATGTGTGAGGTGCAGAGTGCACTACATTGTAAAGCCATGGGGGCGGACTGTAGTGATGTGAATGCCTGTGTTCTGCCAAAGGCATTCCCATCAGGGTTGATGAAAAACAGAAAGGCTGGTCAGGCTGAGCAGCTGGATTGCAGTGCGGAAATATGATCTCTAAACTGACTTCCAAATTTCTACGCAAAGGAATTCAGTAGATGATTTTACTGTTAGTGTATACAGGGACTACACAGTAACAATCAACTTCAGGAGTTTTAGCTTTGAGTAAATTGACATTGAAATTCAAAAGAGAGAAGTTGAAATATTGATCCTAGTGCTCAAGGAGGAGGTGTTGGGAAGAAGTAGGTGCTTTTTGTGGCAGAGTTGAGCTTTTTCCTTGAAAAAGAAAACTGTAGGTGTTTTATATTTAGACTGCCTAGTCAGATGGTAATTATGTCCTCATTGTAATCATTCAGGGTAAACTTAGAATTTTAAAAATTCTTTGAAAATGGGGAGAAAGAAAGCTCAGCAAGCTGCGAAGAAACTCTTTGTCCCTGGGGAGAAAGAGGACTTGCAAGACAGAAAAGGTGGAGGAGGAACCAAGCAAGGGTGCCCAGGAAACCCCATGGGTGGGAAGGCAGAAGGTAACAGAAGTTGGAGCAGTTCCTGCCAGGGTCATCTGCAGCCAAGCATCTTGAAAATGAGAATCTTCCTTTATGTTTTGCAGGGTGACGACTCAGATGAGGAAGATCTTTGCATCAGCAACAAATGGACTTTCCAAAGAACCAGCCGCAGGTGGTCTCGTGTGGATGACCTGCACACGCTGTTCCCAGGAGGAGACAGAAATGGGTCACCAGGAGGACCTAGGATGAGAAACACCACCAGCAGTGAGAGCGTCCTCACAGACCTGAGCGAACCTGAGGTCTGCTCCATTCACAGCGAAAGCAGTGGCGGCAGCGACAGCCGGAGCCAGTCAGGCCAGTATTGTGCTGACAGCCTGGTCATGCTGGAGGCCACTCTAGTTGGCAGCAGCCTTCCACAAAACCCCCGAGACATTCTCAACCACCCTTTCCACCCTAAGAATGAGAAACCCACCAGGACCCGGGCCAAATCATTCTTGAAACGCATGGAAACACTCAGAGCCAAGGGGGCACATGGAAGACACAAGGGGCCAGGGCGTATAGGTGGCGTGGTGATCAGTGGACCTGTGCTGCAGCAGGAGCCAGAATCCTTTAAGGCCATGCAGTGCATTGATATACCAAATGGAGATCTCCAGAGCTCACCCTCAGTTGCCTGCAGAAAAGGGCTTCCGCGCTCCAGCAAATCCAGTGGTGAGAGCAGTCCATCAGAGAATAGCAGCAGCGGGGTGAGCACTCTGTGCCTGAAGGAACAGAAGAGCCACTATGAGGCCAACAAGCGTGGGGGCATGTATCTGGAGGACCTGGATGTGCTGGCAGGGACAGCACTACGGGATGCAGGGGACCAAAACCACACACATGGCTTTCACTCCCAAGAGAACTTGGTTGTGCACATTCCTAAAGATCACAAACCAGGAACGTTTCCGAAGGCACTTTCTATTGAAAGCCTCTCGCCCACAGACAATAGCAATGGAGTTAACTGGAGGGCAGGGAGCATCTCACTGGGCAGACAACAGAATCCGGGCACAAGGAACCCTGGGCTCATGGCCTCTGGCCACAGAGCAAGCCGGGTCAGTATCTATGACAACGTTCCTGGTTCTCATCTGTATGCCAGCACAGGAGACCTGCTGGACTTGGAGAAAGATGACCTTTTCCCTCATCTGGATGACATTCTTCAGCACGTCAATGGGCTCCAAGAGGTGGTGGATGACTGGTCAAAAAATCTCCTGCCTGAACTGCAAGCTCCTGACACTGTGGTTGGGGAACCTGGTTTACACCCCTTTCCATCGCCTAATTTGATCACCTTAGATTTTGAAGGCAACTCTGTCTCAGAAGGTCAGATAACACCCAGTGATGTGGAAAGAGATGGAACATCTCTGAATGAATCTGAAGCCCCTGGGGCTAGAGAAAGGAGGGATTCTGGAGTTGGGGCATCTCTGACCAGGCCGAACAGGTGTGTGGTAGACTTTTTTGAATGGATGTTTCATCCACTTCCTGGTAGTTATGCTGTTTATTTCCTTACTCAACATGGATAGGACACTCACTAAATGCATGACACTATCCAGAAGGATACATTTAGTTTTGAATTACTATAATGAAAGTATGTCTTTTGTACAGATATGATGATTGCATTCATGTCAACACATATTTGTATCTATTTGCCCTTTATTTTCATCTTGGTACCATTCAGAAATTCTTTAAATCTCTCATATACAAAGCCAAATGCCCAATTCCTTATACATAGAGAACCATGGATAACAGAGACCCAGTTCCTGTGCCAGGGCTTCTTCCATTTCATCAAAACATATTACTTAAAAATGTCTCTGCTTCCAATTATGAACCTTTTCAAAACTCCCTCAGGAATGTGAGTGACCTAAGGTGTGTATTTTGAGAAATTGTTTTTGTTTTAAGATGCTAATTATAAACTGTATAAAAGCTCCTTTATGGAGACCAGTTCAGAAGCACCCCATAAAATGGCTAGAGGAGGCCCTGAAAATGCTATCCCTATGTCTTCTCATCTGAGCCTGTGCCTTCCAGCTCCATCTCAGCCATGAAGGAAAACTACAGCATGAATCTCCGCTGCTGAAGCACACTCCTACACTTTCTCCCTCCCTCTTTCTCTGACCATATTACTCTGTCCATATTATCTCTGTTTATCTCTTCTTTGTCTCTCTCTCTGTCTCTCTCCTCTCTGTATTGCTCCTTTCTCCTCATCTCTCTACCTTTCTCTGTTGCACATAAACACATTCACAGTCTCCATTGCTCTTAACACTGCTAATACACCTGAGAATAAACACATTTAGTTTAACATTTATGTAAACCCCATAATGAATGAGATAACTTTTACAAGATTTATCCAACTTTTCAAAAAGATCTTTCTCCCGTGAATTTTTCCCATTTACGTTCAGTTCTTTGCTGTGATTTTCTTGGCCGGGAAGTAGTTTTTGCTGAGCTGTTCACACATAGGTGCATCCTGTGTTTCCCAGTACCAAGTCCACTTTGTGACTGGCTTCTCTGACACTCTTCCTGCTCCAGGCGGCTGCGATGGAACAGCTTCCAGCTCTCGCACCAGCCTCGGCCGTCCCCAGCCTCGCCCCACATCAGCAGCCAGACCGCCAGCCAGCTGAGCCTGCTCCAGCGCTTCTCCCTGCTGCGCCTCACGGCCATCATGGAGAAATACTCCTTGCCCAACAAGCACGGCTGGACGTGGTGCGTAGCACATCTGCCGCACCTGCGTATGTCCAGGGCTGAGCGTGCACTCACAAGCGCTTCAGTGTTCACGCTCTCGGGTCTAACCAACCTGTTCTTTGCTGCACTCCATTGCTTTATTTGTGTCTCTTAGTTGGTTTCCAGGGAAGTCAGTCAGGCTCCAAGACAGAAAAGGAGACAAGTAAAGGGTAACAAATTGTGAACAGAGGAATTAAAAATAAACTTGCCATAAAATAATCCTGGCAGTTTGCAGACAAACATCTGTCTCTTGTACCTTCTGGCCCAAAGTGGAACTTATGATGTTAAACACTGATTTTTTTTTTTTCAAAAAGCATTTAACCTCTCAAACACTTTTCTGCCTTTATTTCACTGGCAGATAAAAACTAGAATACTGAGCGCATCCTTGCAATTCAGGAACTGACAACAGTACAAGTTGGAACTTACTGTATAAGAACCTACTGTAAATGTTTTGGTAAAAATGAAAAACATAAAATGTGTCAACAATTATCATATACTATACATATATACATATATATAAATCAGTGCTGCTTTATAAGAATATTTTAGAAAGTTATGAATTGCATGATTAATTCAAAACATACTTATACATTAAAACAATCTTTAAAAATACATAAACAACTCTAGGAAGTAAGAAATGTAGTTCATTTTCTCCCCTCACCTTTCTCCCCCAACCCCAATCAGATTTCTTCTTCCTCTTCTAACATTTACATGTATTTTATTTTGTTCTGTTAGTGACTTTTAAGTGTTCAACACTTGAAGGATATATCAGTCACAATTAAATTGGAAGGTTATTTACTTGACTTGGAAACAGAGCTACAAATACATTCTGCCAATATGAATCATGAGAAGGTTGGGTTCTCCCAGGGCCTGTGGTGTACGCCGACAAGAGCTTGGTTTCCCTTTCACTTACCTCCACAGCCTCTCTCTGCCCTGCATGACCTAATTTCTGTGAATTCTAGGTCAGTGCCAAAGTTTATGAAGAGGATGAAAGTTCCTGATTACAAAGACAAAGCTGTCTTTGGTGTTCCTCTCATCATCCATGTCCAGAGATCAGGACAGCCCCTGCCTCCAAGCATTCAGCAAGCACTGATCTACCTCCGCAGTAACTGCCTCGATCAGGTAAGGCAAACGTAGCTCAGATTAATGAAATACCAGGCAGAGTCAATCTGTGCAGTATAAGATAGAGTGTCCTTTTCTGAAAACAAAAAGCATTGTGCTCTTCACATGCAAAAACTTAGTTTACCTGGTAAACTAATAGGGTTTAGAAACCAATAGGGTTTAGAAAAGTTATCATGCCTGCATCTTGTACTGGGAACAACTACTATGAAGACAACCATGGGCATTGTATTAATTTAAAAAAAAGAATACTCGAGGATATTTCTTCATAGATGACTTGAGCAACATCCTAGAATGATTGTAAACAGTTAATATTAATAGTTTGAATTAAGTTTCAATAATATCAATAGTTTGAAAGTTAATATTAATCTTTATGTTCCCTGAAAAGTAGGATGTAAACAATTACTACTCTTGCTTTTTAATTATTGCCCCAATAGAACTACTGTCTTTAAAGTACTTTTATACCTATTATATTGTTGTTGTATAAAAATAATTTTTATGTCTCTCCTTTCAATTTTTTTGTATTTTTAAATTTAATTTTATTTATTTTATTTTTTTCTTGTTTCAGAACCTTTGTTTGTTTATTCACTCATTTTTATGGCCGGTTCAGCCCACCCCTAGGGCAGGGCTGGCGCAGCATGTGGTGCCGGGGATCGAACCACGGTCCCTGAAACCGCCCTAGCTTTCCCAAGCAGGCGCTTTAGACCACTGAGCCATCCTGCCAGGCCCTCCTTTCAATTTTTGAAGCAGCACATGAACAAGAAAATCTAGGGCCAATGAGATAACTCAGCGGTCTAAAGCACCTGCTTAGGCAAACTTAGGCAACCACAGGGATCATGGTTTGATCCCTGGCACCACATGGTGTGCCAGCCCACCCCCTGGGCAGGCTGAGCCAGCCATAACATAAATAAATAAAGGTATACACACACACACATACACAAAGAAAATTTAAACCTGAGACATATATATGTATATATTTTTAAAGAATTTTTAAATTTTATTTATTTTTTTTTTCTTGTTTCAGAACCTTTATTTGTTTATTCACTCATTTTTATGGCTGGCTATGCCAGCCCCAAGGGCAGGGCTGGCACAGCATATGGTGCCGGGGATCGAACCACGGTCCCTGAAGCCACCCAAGCTTTCCCAAGCAGGTGCTTTAGACCACTGAGCCATCCCACTGGGCCCCAACCTAAGACATATATTAATTCACGTCTTTTTAAAAATGTTTATGTAAAATACAAAAATAGCACCCTTTAAATCAAATACCTCCTTTCCTAAAGAGTTCATTACAAAGTTTTTGCTAGACAACATTCAGAGATCATTTTCTACCTCCAGGACAGTCTAGGAAGCACTATAATGGTGAACTGTGGTTAAACTCAGAGTGAAATTCATCCTATAATTTACAAAACAAAGCTTTTCCTCCTCCAAATTAACACCCACTCCTGTAGTTTCTTAAGACATTCAGTCCAAAAGGAAAACCATGTTCCTGCTTCATAAATTACAACTTTGAAAAGAAGGGTATTTTCAGGAAACTATTCTATAATGATCTGTGTTCATAATATTCTTTAATGGCATGTGATTAATGCATAGCAACCTGAGATTATCTGTACTTTTTATGGATTTACTTTTGGCCTTGGACAGGAATGAGGTGAACAGCATGAACTCAAAGATCTTGGCTCCCAATGCCTGTAGACATCAAAACCAAGAACATACTTAGAAGCAAGATAATATCTTGATGAATTGCATATGATTTTTCAGTGGAGCAAAACAAGTGTAATCACTTCACTGAAATCATCTTTGATTGAAATAAATTCATGATCACCTTTGACCATTCCAGCTTCCCATGTAGAGAATATATAAATACACTTTTTCGTAATAGCCAGTGATCAGTTGCTGTTGTCATGGTGATGATAGCTATTTTAGTTTTAAGAAATGCCTTTACTGGCTCTGGCTTGCTTCTTATTTTGCAGGAAAAAAAAAAAAAAAAAAGGGGGGCAACAAACTACTTTAAAAATAGTGTGCCCATCATTGGCACACACCCCAATAATTGACTTGTGAGTTACATCCCAACAGAGCAAGCCAGTGAATCTGGTTACTTGCACATAATTCCTTCTAAATTTTAGAGGTTCTACCAAGAACACAGATTAATCAGAGTTAATTTTCTATGTTTCACTAAGAAAAAAATTCAGAGAAGGTGGGCTTGGTGAATATTTGGAAATGCCCATTCTGGTCTCTTTTCCAATCTTAGAAGTGTTTTACATTCTTTAATATAAAATTCTGTGGCTCGAATTATATTTTAATTGGTTTTTTGGTGCAGAGCCAAGATTGTGTTTTGTGGAGGGTAGTTTTTGATTCAGACACATGGAAATTCTTGTAGAGGTGTATACAGACATACCTCCCTATTTTTGTTTCTGCCTTTCACTAAGCATAAAGAATGTTTTTGACCAAAAGCATGACCAACTAATTCTTATCAGCAAAAATTCTATTAAGAGAAAATTTTTTTTAGAACTGCCTAAAGGAAATGCAGTCTACATATGCCATTATTTCAATAATAACCTTTCTCAAGTGCCCAGCGTGTTTGAGGCAAGCATACTAAGTGTTCCATTTTCATTGCTCTATTTAACTCCATATCCACCATGGCTAATGTTAACATCTGGTCTTTATGATAGAGCTACCACTTACTTATAAATCTATGAACTCCAGAGTCTCAGTTTTAAGTCATTGTCCTCCACCGCACCAGTACAATCACTCCTTCCTAGTACCTTTTGACATGATGTTGTCCTAGCACTAAGGGACACTTTTTTTTCTCATTATTTTTATTTTTTAAACTTTATTTAATTGATACATTTTAGATACACATAACGATGCATTCACCATACAGAATTTGTGTCTGTGCATGATAGTTAGATAGATAGATAGATAGATAGATAGATAGATAGATAGATATAGATATATTTATTATTTAAATTTAACAATGGTTATATTACATATTTTCATCATCAGATCAGTTTAGATTAATAGATATAGGTATATAAGACTGATCAAACAAACATTAACACTTTCAATAAACATTACTTTTTTTTTTTTTCTTTTCCACTAAGGGACACTTTAAAAGGTAGTCATACAACTCATTGATTAATCCACTGACTAGTTTTTGTTCACACTGTTGTTCATTATGTCATGTAATTTTTTGTGTGTGAGAATAGGGGTAAGATTTTTTCCTCTGGCTTTAGCACTTGAAAACACCATTTCCCTTGGATCGCTGCTAGTCTGTGTTTTTGGTTTTTTGTTTGTTTGTTTGTTTGTTTTGTTTTTTGTTTTTGTTTGCTTGTTTGTTTCTTTTTGTTTTGTTTTTAATATTATAGACATAAGGCCCATTCAGATGGAGGTGTTTTCCTCCCTGTATTGGCTACTAGAAAACAGAAAGCCAAATGCATATTCTGCCTGCAATAAATATATGTAAATTTTTTGCATTGATCTCATTTCTAGTTTGTTATCCTTTTCTATCCCATTTTCTTTCTGCTATAATTTTCTGTTATCTTCAGTTCAATTTAATCATATTTTATTGTACTTTACACAACATTATAAGTCACACTAAGTTCCAGTTCCATATAGATAAATGAATTATAATAGCACTGTTACACTCACTAACCAGTCTTTAGTGTAGAATATGAGCCGTTTCTACCCAAAAAAGATTCTGCTGAGGTAGAGCACCAGTATTATTTCCATGATGTTTCCTTTTAAAGTAAATATCAAGAAAGTGAAAGTTACATAAATAAAAAAGAGACAGGTTATCAAAATCTCAACATCTTCTTGCTGGCTTATTCTTAGTACCCATCTCAAGTGTCTAGCTATTTTTTAAATCTGGAAGAATTCCATGCTGAAAAAGTGCAAGGGCAAAGCTTTTTAGGAAAAAGATTCATTTCAAGAATTTAAATGCTCAGTCTAAATGTAATCAAAATGAGTAAGGCAAAACCTCCATTGTATTGGAAACAAGCATGAATCTGTAAGATGGTCAAAGGACTTTCATTATGGCCAGCTCCCACCTTAATCCTGGTATGGTTTTCTGCCTTACAAATTCTTTCCCTTCCTCATTGCAGAGCAAAGTACACACACAGAGGCCACCCCACTGGTTCCTGTGGAAAAGGAAGTTGTTAGTAGGAAGATTATAAGAGAAGACTAGTGATAGCAGAATACAAGAAAATCAGGAACAAGACAAAGACCATCTTATAGATTTAAAAACATATCAATTAGGAAAGAGAGGAAAGCCAGGGTAAAGAGGAAGGAGAGAAACCTAGATGAATGTTCTCTGCCAATAGGACTTTGCTGGAATTGAGAATACTCAGGTCTGCATAGGGCCTTGAAGCCTCCCTCACTATCACAGAGGACCAGAATGTCTCCTTGTAGCCTTCCTCTAAGCCACACTTGAGTGGGAGACCCAGACCCTGATCAGGGGGAAGGACCTCACCAGCCAAGAGCCAGTCCTGGCCCTCATACTACGCATTCATTTTGAACATAGTATTCCCTGAAAATAGTTGACTCCCGCTTCACAGAGCTGTGAAACATTGCCCACATTTCACCTCCCACACGCGCTAGCACAGAACAGTTTATATGATGAAGCATGGTGTATCCATTTTCTGTAAGATAGCTATAGATGAAATGAGAGAGTTTAGCCGTCAATTACAAACCATTTGTATTCAGGCATAGCAGTGTATGAGAGAAACCTTGCTTTGTTGTCTGAGATTTTATTTCTGCCCTAAATCAGCAGCACCCAGAAGCACAGGTTATACCTGAGTTCTGATGAATATGAAGTCACTGCAGTGAGACATTAATACTGCAGTGCTCCACATCAGAACCTGCCGCACGGTCTTCTTATAAATCTGTTTCTGAATAAAGCCAACCTTTCTTCATTAGCTGAGCGCATTTCTAAAGAAGAGGAAATGGAGTTCCTGATAAACATCATTAAGCCCTGAAAGGATTAGCATAAACAGGATGCCAGGAGAAGATTTAATATTATTTAGATGAAATTTGAATTCTAATGCAGCACTCATGCCCAACCGCTCCTTCTAATGGAGCAGTACATTTTAAAAGCCTAATTATGCTGGGAATACACTTTGTGCTCAATAAGAGGGTCCTCTGTTCAGCTGCCTGTTCATCACTTTGCATATTGCCTACCTAAGATAACATGAGGGACGCTTTGGGACCATCTATTTAAATAATACTTTCCACCCAGCCTTTTTCATAGCTAGGCTTTTAGGGGGAAGATGAAAAAAAAGAGAGATGATAACGTTAGAACAAAAGAACACTTATCCTATTATCCTCAGACAGAGAGAGACAGCATGAGCAAGAGAGATGTTTGTAAAATGGATTTTGCAGCTGGACATAGTAGAGCATGGCTATAATCTCAGCATTCTGCGAGGCTAAGACAGAAGGATCAAAAGTTCAAGTCTAGCCTAGGCAACTTAGTAAGACCTTATATCAAAATAAAAAAAATAAAAAGGGTCTGGAGACGGAGCTCAGTGAAAAGGCCCTAGCTTTAATCTTCAGTACCTGCCCTCAAAATAGAATATGGATTTTGCACCCATGGCTACCATTATTCAATTTTTGGAGATGATTTGTCAACTAGGCTTTGAAGGCACATGACAGAAGGACCTGGTATGAAATTTTTGTGGGACCCAGTTCAAAATGGGGTTGTATGAGCCCTGATTAATACATTATTGAGAATTTCAAGCATGTGGTAGCAGAGCATCCCACCGAGTGTGTAACCTTACATAACTGCCAGGCCACTTACCAGCTAATAATACACTCAGAGACAAAGGGAAATCAGGTCATCCTCATGGGGTTTTATTCTTCATGAAGCTGAGATATTTTGCATGACTTTTTATCAGCAATGATGAGAAATATACTGCTAGAAGCAATGGATTTCTTCAGTTCTCCAACTTTCACTAAAGTTGACTAAAGAAAAAAAAAATCTTAAAGAATGCAAATCCATGAGTTTGATTCCCAGCACCACCAAAAAATGCCAAAGGCTGCAACATTAGGAAATGAATGATCCTACACAGAGACAATAACAAAGTCAGAAAATAGTGTGGTCCTACAGTCAGTTTATATCAGTCCATCCTATCTTTGAAGCTTGTGATTCTTCCTATCTTTTTCCTCTGCCATCCTTAATAGAATCAGGAATCTGGTCTGACTTGAGACCATTTTTCTGTCATTAAGTTTAGGAAAGAAATTTCCTTCTTGCCGGGCGTGGTGGCGCACGCCTGTAATCCCAGCACTCGGGAGGCTGAGGCAGGAGGATCGGTGCGAGTTCGAGACCAGCCTGGCTATAAAACTGAGCTCAAGGCCAGCCTCAACTGCACAGCGAGACCCTGTCTCAAAAAGACAAAAAAAAAGAAATTTCCTTCTTGATGTCCAACACAAATCCACTAAAACATCCCACATTCCCTGGAAGATAAGGACAGGGCTGAAAGGTTACTATCAGAATTTGAGGCAGAACAAATAAATCTCTGATAACCCTCTAGAAATCCTGAGCTGACAGTCAGTGCAAGAAGCTCAGAGCCTGCAACTGGAGAGTTCCAGACATGTCTAAAATAATTAAAATACCAACAAGTACCAAAATGAGAAGAATCTTGGAAACTGAACAATACAAAGAAAACGTGCGTGGGATGTATATGCATATGCACCAGTAAAGACCCTGAAAAAGCACAAATAAAGTGGACAAAAGGGAAACAGGCTCAACAAAAACACCAACACTCTTTTTATAGCTCCCAATCAATATTTCTGTGCTGGATAAAGAATGTGAGTTCTTTTCAAGTGGAATATCAACTTTCATGAGGACAAATATTTGTGAGCCACAGTTAAGAATTCACCTTTAGGGCACTGAGATGCAGAGAATTACAATGTAGCAAAATTCTGTGATAGTCACAGTGTGGGGCCTCCTGACAGAGTCATAAAATTCAATGATGTAAACAAATTGAAGACGGGTCTCACTGCAGTGATCCCTTATCTGGCATACTAAAGTGTGGCGAGGTTTTGTATTGTCTAGACATTTTAATTTTTTTTTTTTTTTTTTTTGGTACCAGGAATTGAATTCAGGACCTTGCCAGGGAAGCACTTGTGCCTCTGAGCTATCTCTTAGGCACCTAGACATTTTAAGAATAAAAAACTAACCAAAAGTTTAAGTGATATTTTGTCTGGATAGCCTGATCTATGGAATTAGAGTGACAAACCTCAGAATGTAAATAAGTATTAGTAAGAGTTTTGTCTGTTATGCCCACAAAAAGCAGCAGTGTTTCCTTCCTTTGCAGTCCTTATGCTGGTGTATATGACCATGATCTGAGGCAGGAAGATGATAAATGCAAGCCCAATCCGAGCAATGGAGTAACTTAGAAAGACTCTTGTCTCAAAACAAAAATTTTAAAAAGCTGAAGGTGTATCTCTGTGCAAAGCTCTGGGTTTAATTACCAGTACTGCGGAAATGAAATAGCAATTCTCTGATGACTTGGAATTTTTCCCTTGCTCTTACTAGAGCTTCAGAGAATCAGAGCTGCTCTCATTTATTGCAACAAACAAGGTATCCTTTGTCAGAGGTGAACTTGGGTCAAGATGTCAATTTGAAGTGCAGAGGTGCTGATGGCACAGCTATGCACCTGCATTTCTCCAAGTATAAGGAGGGCATGGTAGGATAACCTGTGGAAGAAAGTAACTTAGGAATGGTTCTCACTAAAGAGCACATACACAAAATAACTATCCAGATAGGGCAGTAAGTGCCAGGAATAATACGAAACATGTATGTCACAGGTGCCAAGGCCCCAGGAGAAGAAAAGTATATTCCTTATATTTATATCAACAATGTATCTACATTTATATCTTGGTCCACAACCTCATTTGTTGTATGATTTTGAAAAACATGGCCACATTTGTGTTTGTGTGGGAATGAGAGCCATGAGTATGTCTGTCACCCAAAGCAGAGTTTGCAAACGAAAGTGAAATTTTGCCAGATGCTTCTGTTTATGAACCACATTGCTTTGTAATTCAAAGTGTCCATCAACCAAAGCGTGCAGGTTCTAGAGGTATGTCGGTTCACAAACTTTTTCTTTCCATGATTCTAAACACAAACTGAACTGGATGAGAACCAAATCAAGTGCAATCCTTGGGTTTGATGCTAACCTCATGGGGAAATTGGGTTCCATTCTCTACCTCAGCAACCAAAAATCATGGAGAAAATTGAGTTTGTGAACTGAGGCACCACTGCACAGAGTAGACAGATCTATGGTTAGACAACTCAGGTCACAAAGCACATTCGTACATGTCTCTTCATTCCATCCCCACAGCAGGCCTATGATGGAAAGGAAACCAATGTGGGGTGGCCGCTTAAAGTAGCTGCCCTAGCAACTCAGAATTTGTGAGTTAGGATACAGGTCCAGCCCATCCAGCCATAGTCCCAGGCCTTCTTCCATACCCAGGGTATACACATAAAGAAGACATCGGGGAAAGAGCAGGTTGGCTAATAATACCTCCCTGGGGCTTATTGCAGGTGGGTCTTTTCCGCAAGTCAGGAGTGAAGTCTCGAATCCACGCCCTGCGTCAAATGAATGAGAGCTTTCCTGAGAAGGCCAGCTACGAAGACCAGTCTGCTTATGATGTGGCAGATATGGTGAAGCAGTTCTTCCGGGACCTCCCTGAGCCGCTTTTCACCAACAAGCTCAGTGAGACCTTCCTCCACATCTACCAATGTAAGTGGAAGTGATGCAGATCCGTGCTCACACACACACACACCACCCACTTAGCAGGTTTCCTGAAGATTGAATTTTAATGACATAAGTAATATATGAATCCATAAGGAAGTATATCAAAGATACACTCCTACTCTCCTCTGCAAAAGTAGGCCTTTTTTACCTGTAGTTTTCTCTAAAAATGTTAATATTTATATTTTTACTTGGATTTTTAAGTGATGTTAAATGAGTTTTCAGCAAAGCCATGATTATCAAAATAATCATTGAAAATCACAATTGTTACAGGGCTGGCCAAATAGCTCAGCAAATTAAAGCACCTGCAAGCAGGTGCAGCATCCAGGAGTTTGACCCGGGGCCTGCCTTCTGGCCCTGCCTTGCCCCTGGGGCACGCAGAGATGACACCTGAGACTGGGCCTGGTGGTGTGCGCCTGCAATCCCAGCTCTTGGGAGGCTGTAAACAGGTGGATCATTATGAGTCTGATTTAGTAGTGAGATCCTGAACACCTCTGTAGACCTTCCTTAAAATGAAAAAAAGATAAAAGAAAATCACAATTGTTGATTTTAAAAAGCCTGTGCTCAAGCTGATGAAAGTAAGGGATATTAGACATAAAGTATTTATGCACTAGAATCTTGCTTTTAAGTATGCTTTTGTGAGCCGGGCGTGGTGGCTCACGCCTGTAATCCCAGCACTCGGGAGGCTGAGGCAGGAGGATTGGTGCGAGTTCGAGACCAGCCTGCGCTACAAAAGTGAGCTCAAGGCCAGCCTCAACTGCATAGCAAGACCCTGTCTCAAAAAGACAAAAAATAAAAAAAAAAATAAGTATGCTTTTGTGGAAAATTTTAACTTTTAATATTTCAATTAATTAAAAATTAAAAGGGGACATATAACAGAATTTATTTCATACTAAATATTTATGGAAACTTATTTAATTATTTTGAAAAGTGAACATTTTCTGGGAATATAGAAAATTCAATGTGAACTATATGAAAAGAAGTGAAAAATAAGGCACATGTATTTTAATAAGTGAAAAGCAAATCAACTGAACTCTCTGGCTTAATGCAGCTGATTTATAGGCCCCCTTGGAGTTACGTGAGTTATGTCAGTGGTTCTCAGTGAAGCTATAATAATTAAAATAATCATTGAAAGTAAAAGATAGACGGAGGAAATAAGAGATGAAAAAGGACCTGGAATGTGTTGCTCACACGTACCAAATCCACTCAAGAAATGTGAACATGGTGTACTGTAAATATGCACCGAAAAAAAAGGAAGGAGGTTGAGGGATGGGTGGAGGGAGGAGAAAGGGAAGGAAAAGGAATTAAGATGTGATATGTAGATGACCAGCTCCCAATAAGAAATGCAAATATTAAATACTACACACATGCATGAATAAACTAAATTATTTTTTAAGACAAAAGAAAATAGCCATTACTGACGTAAAGCCCTGTCCTGTGAAAGAGGGGTGCCAAGGGAACTAGTAGAAATAAGTATTTAAATCTTTTGTAGATGATAGCATTAAAGTTATGAATCATTATCATGGTGCACACCTCCATTCTTTATAAGACTGTGTTTAGCTTATGGACTTTGATTTTACTGCCAAGTGTGGCTGAAATTAACCTTTACATGGAATTAATGCCATTTGATATTCCCTGCTCTAGAGATGTCTATAGTAAATGTGTTTAAAAGAAGGATAATGTTGCAAAGTTGAAAAGGATTGTACTTAGTACCACTAGTAAAAGCAGAATAAAGAGGCAACATTAAATAAATATGACTTTGTCAAAGTGAATAGGTTTAGTTGAATTAGCAATACACATTTCTGGAGCCCAGATACAGAGTATTCAGAACAGTGTCGCTGTTCAAGATTAAACTCTGTTTCTCAGTTAAGCTCCATTATGGTTTAGACGTGTCACACACGGGTCCTTACATTTCAGTCAGTTTTTGGGTTAATGGTGACACTAGTCCAAGCTATCATTAGACTATCTTCCAAGAAATAAATTCCTTTGGCCTTTTCCAGGACTTACAGCCAAGAAGCCAGATCAAAGCAGAGCTTTATTTCAGCCAAATGAACATTTACTGAGAGGGCCTTACATACCTGACCCATGCTGAGCACAGCCAAGCATGTGGATATGTGAGACTCACTCTGCCCTGAAGGATTCCACAACTGAGAGAGCTGAGATGTGAATATGCGTGACTGACCTAGAGTGGAGTTGGAGAAATTCCACAGCACAATCACAAAGATAGATCCAAGAAAGTTGAGATGAGCAGTAGAACTTGATGAAGGAAGGAAAAACCAAAGGTTGAGATACGTAAGGGACATATTCTTGGTGAAGTAGACTACGTGAGCAGTGGTCAGAGAAGTACAGGACATTTGTCTGTCTGCATAGAAGGCAAATGCACAGCGTGATACCAGATGGCACTGAAAAATTAGGCCAGGGCTATTCAGGGACAGACCCTGAAAATTAGTATAGGGCTGGGTAGATGGGTAGATAGCTCAGTGGTCTAAGTGCCTGTCTGACAAACTCAAGGACCCAAGTTCAATCCCCGGTACCAAATGCCATGCCAGCCCCACAGCCAGGGTGCAAAGTGCCGGCCACAAAACTGGGTATGGTGGTGCACATCTGCAATCCTAGTGCTGGAGAGGCTGAGACAAGAGGATCACTATGAGTCAGGACTATGTAGTGAGACCCTGAGTCCAAAATAAATAGATGAGCCAGGCATGGTGGTGCACGTATGTAATCCCAGCACTTGGGAGGCTGAGGCAGGAGGATTGGTGCGAGTTCAAGACCAGCCTGGGGTACTAAAGTGAGCTCCAGGCCAGCCTGAACTACACAGTGAGACCCTGTCTCAAAAAGACCAAAAAACAAAAACAAAACAAAATAAATAGGTGGATAGATGATAGATAGATAGATAGATAGATAGATAGATAGATAGATAGATAGATGGCAATTTTTTTGTTTGTTTGTTTGTTTTGTACAGGGTCTCACTACTGACTCATAGTGATCCTCCTGCTTTTACCTCCCAAGTGCTGGGATTACAGGTGCACGCCACCATGCCTGGTCTCCATTGCTGACTCACTGTGCTCAAGAGCAGGTCTAGCGCAACAGGCAGGGCCAGGACCCCTACATTTCTCTAAGCAAGGGCTTAATCCACTGAGCTATACTGCTGACCCTAGATTATAGTTTAAAATTAGTACAATGGGCACATACTTGATTTATTAAGCACCAGCTTTATTTTTGAACATTTAGGTATTATTTAGGTAGTAGATATTATGAAAGATTTTTCCTGCTATGATGCTTTCACCCGTAAAAGCAGAAACAAAAATCTAACAAGCAGTTGTTTAAATAATGATATTGTTATTTCACTGGGCAAAATATTTAGAATTAAACTATTCCATTGTTAGGTAATTCTGCAGCTAAAGGCAAAATCTGGCTGTCTTGGCTTTGTCTTAAGGGCACAGTATGACTGCCACAACTTAGAGTTATCACACCTTCACAAAATCCCATTCAAATGAGAAAGAGCTTTTCCTTGAGCATAGGCCTCATTTCATGAAAGAAATTAATACTGCAGAAGCTTCTAACATTTTTCTTGACTTCGCCAGCCAGAAATGCACAGGACACATGGCCTCTTAGTGAGCAAGGGGAGAATGGGTACTGAGCAGGTAGTCTTGACTTTTCCTTGACATCAGTCCTGTGCTGTCTGCAAGGGTCGCAGTTCATGAGAACTGCTCTTTTGACCCATGAATCTGGAAGTGGTATATAAGAGTTACTGGGCAGACTTGAACAGAGAGCTAACAAGTAGGCACACAAATTGAGTTCTGGATTATGGACAATGACATCCTACAGTGTGACTGGAAATAAGACAGCCCATGGATAGAATTCAAAGTCAAAGTTTCCAAAGCAATGGGGGAGAAACTAGCAGTTCCCCAGAGTTTTGTCTTCAGTTGTGCTACTTCTTGACTTTCATTAAATGATTAACTTGGATAGAGTGTAGGTGGGTCATGGAAATATTTTAATCTTTCCAACCCTATGGTTGGAAAGGTAGGATGACCAGGAACAACCCTATGGTATGGAGGCATGATGAGAGAGAGGATGTGGAAAGGGAAGAGGAGAAGGGGAGATGATTTCAGGGCAGGCAGAAGACTAGTGTTCTGAATGGAGAAGGTGGGTTGTGAGGGCTGAGAGCCACCGACATGGTCACAGATTCTCAATACTTGATGAGACAGATCTGAAACAGTACCCTGAGCCACGAAAGAGGAAGGGTCCACAGCAGTGTCATGTGTAATCAAAGGTCAAAGAGCATAAAGTAAAAAATGAACACAGAGTTCAGCAATCAATAATTGACCTTCTCAACCCTTTTTAATAGAAAATAATAGACAGAAGGCATTTTCTGTGAGGAGTAAAGGAATGAGTGAGTAGAAAGGTATTTGTGACAACAGATCTCACAGGTGACACTTTTAAAATGATGACAAATGAAAATGTACATTGGCAATGAAAAGTAGCTTGATCATCTAAAATTAATATATAAACATACATACTCATAGATATATGACATCATATCCATAGAAGCATATTTAAAAGCAGTTCAGTGGGCTCAAGCTGAACTTCAAACAGAATTCTCAAACTTGCAATTATTAGTAGTGTCTAAGCAGAAGCTAGAGAAAGCAAAATGGCTTTGTTCTCATTTGTTTGAATAAAATGGTTCTTCTCTACAAGCCTTAGGTACATCTGCAGCAATTTTCAGTATCCTGTGGAGGTGCCAGCTAGGGATATATTTCAGAATTATAATTCACAATCACACTTCTCCAGAAATGCAAATTTGCTAGCTGTCAGAATCAGAAGCTTGGCCATTCCTGGGATGTAAGATCCTCCCACAGGATTCTACATGATAGACAGCTCATGGTATCACAGATTCTTTGGCCATCCAGAACCTATCGAGAGTACAGGACATAAACTTCTGTTCTGTGATGTACTTCTATGAGAAGAAAATGTCCTAAGTGTGGCATTAATTCATAGACACTGTGATATAGTGTGCACATGATAAAGCTTAGTCAACCAGTCTTTTTGAAGAGCAAGATAAAACACTCGAATGTTTTTCTAATACCTCCAGGGACTATCACAAGTACAGTCCCCCATCCTTTGGGAGTAGTCACACCTTGCTGTGAAGATCTGTGCTCCAGAATGTGGCCCTCTAAGAGAGATAACAAAGAAAACTCAAGTGAGCTCCTGACTGTGGTCATGAGCCAAAGCTAAATGATCAGGAAGCAGCAAAATGCAGCATCTAACAATAATTTACTGTGGTTTTCCACTTAGTTCACTGCATAATGTTGGGCTGATTCCCTTTTACTCCTATATAACCAGTGTCCACCTCCCAACTGCCAGGACTACCCCCAAGGGGAATGAGACCAAGCACTGCCATATCTTCCCCCTGACCTAAGGGAGCTTGGTTCCTCTCCGTTAAGCATAGCTGCTGTATCTGTAACCACCAAGATTATGGAATAGATCACGCTGACTCTCCATGCAGAGTTGATTGAGTGCATCCTCTGAAAGCCCTGGTGACTTGTAGGGATGAAGGAGATGTACAGGTGCATCATGGAGTTCCTGGGCCCCTAGGAATGCCCAGAGGGCAGCTCACTGCACTTCACCACTCATGGTTAATTGTGCCACCCTGGTGTCATGGCCAGGCTACTTTCATAGGGTTGGGGATAGACCAGGCTGTTGGTTTATTATCCAGTGCCTTTAAACTATGTCCCTCAGAGCTTTTGGTGCCCTAGGAGGTGTTTCCCAAACTGCCTGGTAAGGAGGACAGGCAAGAGAGAAGCCAGGGTGAACCCAAATCCTGCCCAATCCAATGCCAACTTCCACCAGGACCAAAAAGTTATCTGGCAACAGAGGACTAGGCCTAATACTCAGAGAGGATATAAAATTCTGACTGCTGGCTCTGGTGTTACACTATTGGGATCTGAGTTCTTGCTCTGCCTCCCACTAGCTATGAGGCCTGAGCAATTACTTCTCTGTGTGTCAGCTGCCATCGTTGTTGCTGATGTCTTTTAATATCTCCGTCCGTGACAGGAAGTGGATTTTATGCGCTCTTTCCCTGACTCTTTCTGCAGCTGTCCCTCTAACCACCTGGCTCATGTTTCCTCAGTTGTCCCCAAGGAGCAGCGGCTACAGGCTGTGCAGGCTGCCATCCTGCTACTGGAAGATGAGAACAGGGAAGTCCTGCAGACACTTCTGTGCTTCCTAAAAGATGTTGTCAACTTGGTGGAAGAGAATCAGATGACACCCATGAACTTGGCTGTGTGTCTAGCCCCCTCCCTTTTTCATCTTAATTTATTGAAGAAAGAAAGCTCACCAAAGTGAGTTGGGGTTTTTTTGTTTGTTTGTTTTGTTTTGTTTTTATTTTTCCTCAGCAATGGTAATAATGTTCAACCGGGCCTCCACAACAGTTCATATTAAAAAAAAAAAGGAAACAAAATGGTTCCTGTGCTAGATTGCAACTTGAGAATTTGTTAGTTCTCATTTTATAATCAGATTGTGTCAGAATTAACTTCATTCATGGCACACTGGTTCATAGAATTATCAAAGGAGCCCTGCAGAATGTCACTTATAATCCAGAAAGGCTAAAGAGTTTTGTTTCATAAGTACAAGTAGCAAGGAGGGAAAAGTACACAAAGTGGTATTTTCGTAATCTTTAATTTTTAAAAGCTATATTTAAAACCAAAGTACAGTGCCTTGGAGTTGAGTGGTCCAAACTTTGGGAAAAGTAGATTAATCTCTCCACCACCAACAATTCCTTCTGTCCTTGGATGTTTCCAAGGCTGTGGAGTAGTGGGTGGTCAGCCTGCCTCCAAATATCTAAGTGGTATGGTTGTTGTTTTTCTTTGGAAATGAGAAGGCCTGGGGTCTGGATAGCATCTAGGGAGGGGGCGCAAAAAAATAAAAGGGACGAGGTAGGTATTGTGAAAAGCTCTTTGGTTTGGGATCTGCTTAACACATTTGCCTTCAATTACAGAGTCATCCAGAAGAAATATGCCACTGGAAAACCAGATCAAAAGGACCTCAATGAAAATCTGGCTGCAGCTCAGGGCCTTGCCCACATGATCACAGAATGCAACAAACTTTTTGAGGTAAGCAAAAGCTCAACCCGCCTTCCTTATAGCTCTTGGAACTAGACAAGGCACTTAGATCAGAGCATACATTTTTGTATCTGTTTGCTCCTGGTTTTATGATGACAAGAGTATATGCTATAGGTCTGATCTTAGCCTCCAGTAAACGTGAGGGGCTAGCCATACAATTGAGACTTTGATAGCTAAAGTCTTCTGAGGTCATTGCAAAGGTAGTTTGCATGCAAACCGTTGTATTACCTGCTTTTGCTAGGTTCAAGGCCAGTCATTTAATTATGTTCTACTGTATTTGATTTTACCTTAGGACTCGATTATACTCCACATCTAATCTTTTGTGTGTTTGCATGTGCACATGTGTGTGTGATTCTGAGTAATCCTTGTTGCTGAGAGTCAATGACAGACATGTTAAAGTAAGTGAACAAGATTTCTGGCAGACTTTTTGGGCTAAACTGGCACTTGTCAGTGGGCAAAGTATGCCAAAAAGGTTAAGGTCATCATAAAACCAGGAACAAACAGATACATAAACGTCTAAGTTGCATCTGATGTTTCTTTTAACAAGTCTATGTGCACTAAGTCTATTCACACTGAGTCCAGTTGTCTGAGCCCATATTTTGCTAAACTGAGTAAAAACAAACCAAAGGAAAATGGAAAGAATGAACAGGAAGTCATTGAAATGTTTTCAATAATAAAAATAGCCTCAGAAACATATTTGTGTTTCCTAACTTTAGGAAGGCCCCTCCCGACCTTGGCACTGCTCTTAGTAAAACATCTCCTGCCCTGTGCCCCTCAGCCTGTTGCTTAGACCTTGGTCGATGCCAAAATGACTTTGCTTCCTCAACCTAGTCTTTTAACTCAGTGTGCTTTTCTTTCCGCACCTCTCGGCTCAGGTCCCACATGAGATGGTGGCCCAGTCTCGCAATTCATATGTAGAAGCTGAAATACATGTGCCTACTCTGGAGGACTTGGGCACGCAGCTGGAGGAGAGTGGAGGAACTTTTCACACCTACCTGGAGCATCTTGTCCAAGCTCTCCAGAAAGAAGCCAAGGAGAAGTTCAAAGGATGGGTCTCATGCTCCAGTGCTGACAACACAGACCTAGCTTTCAAAAAGGTAATCCCCTCAGAGCTATATCCAACAATGAGAGATTTGTTGTCAGTTCCAAAATGGCTGCTTGTCCGTCCTTAGTTAAAGTACCTGTACCCCTCAAAGGCCCTGTCTAGGGATTGCTAAGGAGCCCTGCTGCATTTACTCAGCACCTTGCCTGTGGAGCCGGGCCCCCGCTCCTGGCTCTCCTCCTTAGCTGTGCAGTGTTGGGCAAGTTATTGCTTCAGTGTTCTCATTTGCAAAGGTGGGCCTTTACAAAAATGCACCACGGTTTTAAAAGGGCTATTTCTAAGTAAGTGGGTTAGGGCAGTGCCTGGCACACTGTAAGCACTACCTGTGTTGGTGATGAGTACTTTGGTTATCACTATTTTCATTCTCTTCAATTTAAGGATTAAAAGGGATTAAGGATTAAAGAGTGTGCCGCATCCCTCCTTCAATCTACATATTCAAAAACATCAGGTACAATAGGATAGATATTGATAGGACCTGGATGGCTGCGTTCTTCAGCCTCTGTTGCTGTCCTCACAAGGTCGGGGACGGGAACCCCCTGAAGCTGTGGAAAGCAGCTGTGGAGGTTGAGGCGCCCCCTGCCGTGGTGCTGAACCGTGTGCTCAGAGAGCGCCACCTGTGGGACGAGGACTTCGTGCAGTGGAAGGTGGTGGAGACGCTGGACAGACAAACCGAAATCTATCAGTATGTGCTGAACAGCATGGCCCCCCATCCTTCCCGAGACTTCGTGGTTCTCAGGTGAGCCTGATTCCAGGTTTTATGGTCCGTTCTGAACGCACATTAAAAGCCGCAGGTGTAAGCACTTCTTTAAGTCCTCCGCCACGTCCCACCCAAGACCCCTGAGCCCGCGCTCCTTTCCCTCCCTGAAACCTGACTTCGCGGCCTTTCTGCCTGATTTCCTGCTGCTTCACCCGCTTCACAGCTCCTCCTGGCTCTCTCATGACCCCTCTCCTTGAGGAGTGTACAGTTTATGAGACCATAAATATCGTTCATTTCCTTCGAACAGAGGCTCCACGATAGCTGCGGTGGGTCCGGTTGCACTTTCTGCCAAATTATGCAAATCAAATCCGATTGGCTTTTCCCCTGACTTTGCCTATCTCTCTCCCTATCTCCCCTGGAAACCATGTCTTCATTTTGCAAAATTCTGAGATTGGCATGTGTGTAATTTAAACCCCATCTGTATAACTAATTTCTATGCGTGGAAATCTTAGCACAGGCCTGAAAGTTCAAATATGCTGAAACCCTGGACTTGCAGTCTTATTTCAGGGCCTGGCAAGGCTTCCTGAGTTTTGTGTCTGCCATTAAAATATTGTTTCTGATTGATTTACGGGTTGAGTTCCAGACCTCTCTTTGCTGAGCTGGAAATGGATGATCAACCAATAATAGAAAGTTTGAGCAGTAGAAATGCGGTATTTCTTCAGAAGGAACAGGAATCAAGGATATTAAAGAACCTGAATAAAATTTAATTAGATCAATATATCCTTTTTATTAAAAAAAGCCTAAGCAAACCCAGTCTCTTTCCACAGATCTGCAGTGTAAAAGGAACTACCAGTGAAATCCCCAAATGTATATTTGAAATAGTTTCTTTATGAAACTTCTTTTGATGGCAAATTAAAGGTTACTTTTTATATGAGCTCTTGATGCCGTTAGTATTGGTTCCTGGAACCTTGACTTTTAAGGGTCTGTTTTCCCTAAATGTATGTGTGTATCCCAGCAACCTTGGAATGCTGATGAAGAATGTGGGCAGTTATAAAGGTAGCATATTACCACAGTTATTGGGCCATTAGTCATCTTGTGGAGTTAAATTTCACACTATTTCTCTTACAAGCAGAAAATTGGGTAGCTGGCAGGGAAAGCAGCCATAGGAACTGACATTTGTTGTGGTAAGCCCGTTCTTCCCCTCTGCAGGAGGCTGAAGGGAGTCCCTGCATCGTACCTCCCTCATTCCATCTGAGGGCAATACAACCAGCCTGCTATTTCTTAGTATATTAATCCACCGTACTTTATGACAGCCCCTCTATGAGCTCTGAAAATGACCTGGTAAACATAGCAGACCATGATTCTTAGGATTTGTGTTTTACTGGGGAGAGTTGATAAATAATAAGAAAAACAGATAAGCTTATTTGTCCTAGGAGAATAAGTAAGACAGGGAGACTGTAAGGAAAGAGCTTTAAATAGAGTGATTGGGGCAAAGTCTTACTGCATTGATGTTTACAGCAAGATATGAAGGAAAAAGTGATCCCAAGGCTCTGTGAGGAAACTGGACACTTCGGAGGACTTACTAACAATGTACCAGACATACCAAAGCCTCCACAGAAATTCCTTGTGCTTATAAAACAATGTGGAAGTAACCATTGGTGGCAAGGAAGACAGGGCTAGAGCCATCCTGTCTTCAGAGCACCTCTCCATCTGGACTGATGCCTATGAGACAGGTTATATTTTAGGATAGTCAGGAGCTTCCAAGGAGAATTGCTGAAGATCTTATTTTAGCCCCATGCAACTTTAAAACCACCAGTGTTCATATTTATTATATATTGCCATGCATGGAAAGATTGCTCATGATCAAGGGAAGTTTCTGACCATTTATGTCAGGTTTGGTTAGACCCACATTCTTGTTGAGTGTCTTAGTTCATTTTCTATTGCTATAATAAGATATCTGTAATTTAGAAAGACTAGAAATTTATTTAATTTATGGTTTATTTAATCTATAGAGGCAGGAGGACCAGGAGTATGACACCAGTATCTGGCAAGGCCCTTTTTACTGGGCCATGACATGGCAAAAGGTAGCATATGGTAACATAAGGGCTGAAGAGAATGCATTTTTATGACAAAGCCACTTCTGCAGCAACTCATTAACTCATGAATAGATTAATTGGTTCATTAGAGCAAAGCCCACATGACCAAATAATCCAAGTCCCAACTTTCAACACTACTGCTCTAGGGACCATGTTCCCAACACATAAAATCTGGGGGGATATATTCAAACCACAACATTGGATATATATAATTGTTTCACTCCCTAATGTGGTAGGACAGGGAGTAACCAAGATCACTGACTGAATGAGGAAACAGAATTGGGAAGTGAATACTGGAATTTGTAAGATCCCTGGGGTCAAAGGGAAACTCAGTGATGTTGCTGAGATGCCCTAGTACTTCCTGACTCCATCTACTACTTTTACCCAAGAGGTAGCCCCTCCTCAATGCTGGAGTACCTGTAGTGTCAGGGAAATCAGTGCCTCCCAAAGCAGCCCACCCTGGTTGTACATAGGGTACACACTTAGCTCTTCACAGTGTGATGAAGTGTACTGCCCTGGCTCTGCCTTCTGGATTCAAATCAACCATATTTCTTTCTCCTATTGAAGAGCAGCCATTCAGTATCTGAAGATAACTAGCAGGCCCACTTAGGTTTAGTGTTCTTCAGACTGTGCATCTCCACATCATTTATTAAGACTTGAATCACCTCCTTGAGGACCTTCCCTGCATTCCTCCCCTGGCCTCTCTGTGCCCCCCCACCCACCCCCTCCCTGAGCCCTCTGTGCATAGCTATAACACTGCACTTAACCACAGTGATTTTGGAGTTCTTGGTGGAGCTGTCGATTTCTCTTCCTGGACTGGGTATCTTTGAATTTTGGTGGCTTATCAGAGCCTGGTGCATGAATGTGTTTATGAGTAAATGGAAGAATTAGTGAGGAAGTCCTGATACCTAACCTGTGAAACCACCTCTTCAGTAATGAACAGGTGCCAGGCGTGGTGGCGCACACCTATAATCCCAGCACTTGGGAGGCTGAGGCAGGAAGATCAGTTCGAGTTCAAAACCAGCCTGAGCAACAAAAGTGAGCTCAAGGCCACCATGAACTGCAGAGTGAGACCCTGTCTCAAAAACACAAAATAATAATGATAATAATAATGATGATGAACAGGAGCTTCCAGAACAGAGCAGGCCTGGGCCCCCCAGTCTAGGGTTCCAAATGCAGGTCTGGCCTTTCAGTCTGAGAGCTGTAGTCCTTGCTCTGACTTGTACTGTATAAACGTTACACAAGCTTATAGAAACCACTAGTCTAATCCAAGTAACTGGAATTGGAATTTAAGCCCAAGACTTTGGCAGGGAAACATAAGTATGAACCATGGCTCTGTGTTCAAGTTTTTCTTTTGCTTTTGGCCATTACATGGCTTGTTTTGCCCCAGGACCTGGAAGACCGACCTACCCAAAGGAATGTGCACCCTGGTGTCCCTCTCTGTGGAGCATGAAGAGGCCCAGCTCATGGGCGGTGTACGAGCAGTGGTGATGGATTCTCAGTACCTGATAGAACCATGTGGCTCTGGCAAGTCCAGACTGACCCACATCTGCAGGATAGACCTAAAGTAAGTAGCACCTCCTGGGCTCCAACAGCATAGGTCTCTTGTGCCAGGTTTACTAGGACAGTGTCTGTCATATCGATTCCTTCTTTTCCTGTACTTTTCACTGTCATTAGCAAGTTTGTTGGGCCAGGGAGATAGCTCAGCAGACTAAGTGCCTGCTTTGGCAAGTGCAGGGACCAGGGTTTGATCCCTGGTCCTGAATGCCATGCCAGTCTCAGCCCCTGGGGCACACTGAGCCATCGATAGAGTCTGGGTGTGGTGAAACAACCCTGTAATCCCAGCACTGGGAGGCTGAAAATAGGAGGATCACCATGAGCCTGATCTGAATAATGAGAACTTATACCAAATACACGAAATGAAAAAAAAAAAAAAAGGTTGCGTAAAGGTTTATGTATTCCTGTTCTCCCTCCTCTCTTCCTAAAACTCTGACATTTTTCCTTTTGTTCTTTGCTTTCCCTTGTTTTCTTCTTTCTAATTTATTCACTTTTTTACTCACTTTTCTTGACAAGCAAAAGAATATATATATATATATATATATATATATATATATTTATGGTTTATATAATGTGTTGATATGCATTGTGGTATCGGCAAATGTACTGCCTCATATACTTATTTTTGTGCTGAGAGTACTTGCAGCATAAGAATACAATATATTATTTTTAACTATAGTCACTAGGCTGTACTGTAGCTCTCTTGAACTTACCATTTCCAATCTTACTGAAATTTGTATTCTTTGACCAACATCTTTGTTCCCAATACTCAACATCCCTGGGCCCTGGTAAACCCCACTCTACCCTATACCTAGATGATTCCTCATTTTTAGGTTCCATGTATAAATGAAAATCAGCATTATTTGTCATCCAGTGCTGCCTTATTTAATTTAGCATAAAATCTTCCAGAATCATTTGTATTGTGACCAATGACAGGATCACTTTTTTTAAGACCAAAGTGTTATCCCATTGGCACATTTTCTTCATCCATCCATTCACCACTGGATACAGGCTAATTCCATGTTTTGCTATTCTCTCCAATTATTTTGATTTTGTTTTAGAGGACATTAACTTCAATCCACCTCCTTGTAGGCATTCACAATGCTAAACCAAGTTCTTGAGTTTGGTAGATATAAATTTAACATTTTCAATAAAATTTAGATTCAGTGTGTTAAGTTTTTCAGCACAGTAAAGAAATGAGAAAGATAAAAGAGGCCTATAGTGTGGGCATGTGCAAGACCACAGGAAAGGAGCGATGTGGAGCCTCCAAGAGGGTGGCCTCGGGCCGGAGGGACAATAAAGGCCATATAGAGCCAGGGTGGGGGTGGGGTTTGGAGGAGGCAGTCTACGTGACGTGGCAGATAATGACTGGGCAGTAGGCATGAACAAGGAAACAAGATATTGAGAAAAGAAGTGGGGAGTTGAAATTTGACCAGGGAGGAAGAAGGCAGAGCACAGCACATGGTCTCCAGTGGCGTAGCCCATATTGCCTCGCCGCCATGATGACTTAGCAGAATCTTTATGAAGGCGGAGAAAACTCATCACAGTGTGAATCTTCCAATTTTTCTTTGGGGAGTGGGCATCATTTTAAGTCATATGACGAATACTGAAACTGAGCACTGAGCAGGCAAGATGCTGTCAAGGCACCTGTTGATAGAATGAGGTTCTCTGCGCCTTAAGGCAGCAGCCCCAAATTGTTGGCAAGCATGCTGGTGATCAGAGCCCAAGGACAGTCCTGCTCACCCTGACAAGTACTGTTATCTTCAAAAATACTCTCCCACTGCCTTCTTGATTTCTTTCTTTGCAGAGGTCATTCCCCAGAGTGGTACAGCAAAGGCTTTGGACATCTTTGTGCAGCAGAAGTTGCCAGGATTAGAAACTCTTTCCAGCCTCTCATTGCGGAGGGTCCAGAAACTAAAATCTGAGTTGTCCCCACTGTGACATCCAACTCAGGGAACAGGAAGCTGAAACAAACGCTGCGGCAGAGAGTGTGCAAGTGAGAAAGCAAGCGCCAGAGGCACTGAGAGACATGGTGGTTCATGCTTAAGAACGGAAACACTGCAGAGTCAGAATGTTGAAGACGTGAGAATTTTTGGAGAACTTTTCTAGCCATCCTGGAGATGGCTACATCCCTAGTAATATAATATTTTTGAAAACCAAAACATTGATCTATATTAGTAAAATTAAATGGTTTATTCTTGTGCATTGCCTAATATGCTATTTAAAGGCTTCTAAGAAGCATATTCTTAACTGTAAATAACTGTATATGTATCATATGTACATATGTGTGCATATCTTATCATTACTGTATATGTGTAAAGTATTAATTCTATAGGTAATTGAGTGTCTGACTCAGTGAGTCTTTTCCTCACATAGCTATTCCCAAGATGCATTGGACCCTCTCTCCCTATTGTCCCATAAGCTGAAAAGAGCCTCCTGCTAAGTACCCAGGTGTGAACATGGATAGTCAGTCCCTCTATCTTGATGATGTCCAACCAAAGACTAGCTAACCAAAAAAAAAGCATGAAAAGGTTCTTACACATTTTAATAGTTCGCTTTGTTGTTTAAAAACTTGAGTGTAGAGTATTGGAGAAATAGAAGGGAAAAAAAATGTTTCCTTCTCTTTGAAGTAAAGCAGTGGGTGACAAGTTACTGCCAAATTTAAACCTTGATTACAAGATGCCTTTGGACCCTGCAAATGCAATTTCAGTGAGATGTCAGATGGGCCACTGGAATAAACAGTGTTGAGTGAAAGAGAACCAGTTTTGCTAGGCAGGGTTGAATATCAGAGCCTTTTCATATTTACAGCCAAAGGGAGCCTCTGTGCTGTCTCAAGTTTTCATATATACTTTTTATGATGTTATTAGATGTTCTTCTATTTGACCAGTGGCCTATGTGGTCACAGATAATCGGCATTTTCTTACCAATGTATTGCACTGAATTTGAAGCCAGACACCAGACAAAAAGAAACAATGGTCCTTTAAGAGTCTTGGGCCATTGTTGCTTCAGGGAATTCATATTGTGCTATGTATGATGCTCCTAAAAAATAATTCATTGTAACCTTACAGTTTAAAAAACAAGATTTTTAACTAATACATGACCAAAGCTATATTCTTATTAACTAGTTTTAGAAAATATAAACAGATCTATTAATTCTATATCTCTTCGTTAGCTACCTACCCATTTGACCCTACTTTATTTATTATTACTGTACAGCCTAATCAAATTGACTTTCCTTAACCAACTGAATGGATTTAAGTTGATTTTTTTATTATAATTCAACACTTGTAGTGAGGAAAATAACTTATTGTCTTTGAATTAAAGACTTAAATTTTCTTTGACTATCCATAACAGAGATTGATATCATGGTTTAGTAACTGGTATTGGAACCAGAGAAAAAAAGAAAAACAAATGAGTGTTTTCATTCTTTTTGAATAGTATGCATTTATGTGATACTTTTCTTACCAAAAAGTGCAATGTCGTATTGATAGGAATATGCTATCTGTGAGTTTGGAATGGTGCACGAAAAATCATACTAGGAATGTTTCATTCCCACATCCACCTAAGAAGGCAGCAGTAACCCACACTTCACTATTTGGACTCTGTTAAGAAATTCATTTCTACCATCACTTACATTACATATGTCAGAGGACTTGTTATGTATTGATATGATGATTACTGAAGTTTAATCTAGCCAAACACTGGTCCCACTCCAGAAATGAGAGTGTGTTTAAAACAGCATCAGCACACAAGCATGAATGCCATCGTGTCACACAATGCAGGCTCCTCCAACTTAGTATGCACAGGAGTCCCCTGGGAATTATGCTACAATGCACGCTCTGGTCCAGGCTGTCTAGAGTGGGCCTGCCACTCTGCATTTCTCATGAGCCTCAGGGATGCCCGTGCTGCTAACCACAAGGACACACTGAGAAACAAAGATCCAGAGGATACTTAAAACAAAATAAAACCAAACATGACTCTATTTCTGACTCCCCTCTCTCCCACTTGCCTGACTTTAAATTTTATGCATGTACTAACCACATCACTGCTGCTTAACAACATGGTGCATTTTTAAAATAAAGGGAGGAACAAAAGAAAAAAGATGCCTTGAGCTTATTTGTCAGATATCATAGTATTTTATTCATTGTTATCTTGCCAATGGAAATAAAATATATTGCATTTAAATATTATATTTATACCTCATGTATATTTTACCTCAATTGTTGGTATCAATCATCAATTGTAAATAACTAATTGCCAAGGTAAATAAATTTATATACATTAAATATTTCTTATTTTCGATAAAATTCAGGTTGATTTTCATGCTTTATTCTAAAAGTTTAAAACTTGCTTTGTGATGAAGATTTCTCTTGAAGGTACTGTGTCATGAGCTTGAATCCTGGATACTATCAATATTGCCTGTCAGCGTCATCTGCAAAATACAAGGACAGCGTTATCAACAGACATTCACTAGGAGCTTAGATGTTAACTAACCTCCATCTAAGATGTTAAGGTGATGGATAAGAATTCTAAGCATATTTCATTATTTTAAAATCTGAAAAGTTTTTAAGCCCATTTATAGTATTAGCAAATTCTTAGCGAACTCTTTAGCTACATTTTATTTTTGTGGAGTGGACTAGAAATAGAGACTTGATAAAATAACTGGCAGCTGTGCACAAGAACACAGTCACCGCAGATGATGACACTGAGCTTCTGTCCTTGTATTTGTGCCCCGGAGGCTGTAGAATACCAAAGAGAGCACTTAGCTGAACAACCAGGCACACTCAAATATTTTCAGCTATAGGTGTTAAGGACCACAGCAACCCCAAAGATAATATGACCTCATAAAATGATCCCAGCTCCACTGTCTGCTCACTTCATGCTTGGCCTCTCCTGTTGCTTGAAAGTTTCGCTTTCACAGATGAAGGAGAAATTCAGTGGCTCATTTTCTTCTCCTACTGAGGAGATTCAAACTCAGTTTCCAGGGAACAACAACCTGAGCAGAGAGAAAAGTGGTCAGCAAAGAAGTACTCAGAGAAACATATTGGCCTACCAGAGAAGGAGAGTGTGTCTCTTCCACCCAGAGCAAAATCAGTAGTCTTTATTTATACATAAGTGATTACATAAGCTTTCTCTATGCAAAATTAACAGATGGGGTTTTTCATTTATAAGCGAAAAACAGCTTAAATTTTGATTAATATGAGTACACTGTATAAACTAGGAGCAGTGACAGAAACTAAAGCAACCACTGTTCTTTGTGCACACTTTCTCACTGCCTCAAGATCTTTTTTTTTTGACGGGACTGCAGTTCAAACTCATGGCCTTAAACTTGCCAAGCAGGCACTTGTGCCATGGAGCTATCTCCCCAGTCCCTGCCTCAAGATCCTGACTCTAAATTTCCTTGTTATTATTAAATATTCCTGGCTTAGGCTTGTCTCTTTCTGCAGGTTTACAAGGTAAGAGGCAAGAAGTGAATCTCCAAAAGAACTTTAGGCATTTAATTATTTACTCATTTATTTTGTATTTTAGGGAAGGGTCTACAGGGTGTTCAGGATCTTACTACTACACCAGATTCATAGTGGTCCATCTGTTTACAGCCTCCCAAGAGCTGGGATTACAGGCGCATGCCACCACCATGTCCAGGCTCAATTGCTGTCTCAGCATGCCTGGGGGTCAGGGCCAACAAAGAAGGCTTGGAGATCAAACCTGGCCCCTACACCTGCTTGCAGGTGCTTTGATCCCCTGAGCTATTTGGCTGGCCCTTTTGCGCTTAATTAATATATGCCAAAATCCTAGGTGATTGTACACTCTCTTTCATGTGAAGCATAAGCCTAACAATTTCCAGGGCATTGTGGAGACACATCCACATAGAGTTCTGCTTTGCAGATTCTTTAAACTTGATGCATCAGAGTCCAAGCACTGCATGGCTCTCTATATCCTATGCCAAAGAGAATGTGACAATCATTCCACCAACCATGGGCTACAGTTTTTCTTGAGAAGGTGTACCACATGAATTCAAACTTGACTTTTTTTTTAAATGAAACTCTTAGAAATGCAGTTGGTCTTTTAATATGTGGTCATGAAAAAAGTCATGACTTCCAAGAAAAATATTTTAAGATGATTTAAAAAAGACTTCAGCTAATTAGAGTAACACAATGTCACAAAAGAAAAAATCAGGGAATCCTAACTGAAAATGGAGTGGATAAACCCCTGCATTATAGCACTATAGCACTGGAAAAAAAAAAAAAAAAAAAAACGTAAAGTACAAACAACAGCTATTATGCAACTTGCAGCATTTCTTAGGTAGACTACATCATTTACAGATTTTCTTAAAATCTGTGTGTACTTCCATTCTGATAATCCCTTGCCTGAGGCCACTTCATCGCACCTAGCTAACATCCTGCTTGTGAAGAGACACAACTCAGAATTTCAACCCTGTAGAAGCCAGAAGGCCCACATAAACATTTATTCAAGCACATATTCATTCAACACTGGATGTAAGTGGGGCACTGGCAGGCAAAGGCGCTGGCATAAAGGAGTCAAGGGATAAAGTAAAAGCTATCATATTCAGCTACTCCTCATTGTTTATGGTGCTCTGTTCTATAAAGTCCCCCTTAGCACTGAACTAGTAAGTGCAGAAGCTTTGTTCCTAAGGGAAATGCAGGTTAGGTTCCTGTCAGCTTCAGTCACATTTTTTGTGAACCTGTCAATACAAAGTTTGTTATATTGGGTCGGCAGGATGGCTCAGTGGTCTAAAGCACCTGCTTAGGAAAGCTTAGGCAATTGCAGAGACTGTGGTTCTATCCCCAGCACCACATGCTGCACCAGTCCCACCTCCAGGGCAGGCTGAGCCAGCCATAATACAGAAAAAAAAAAAAAAAAAAGTTTGTTTTATTGTTTCCATATAAAGACACATTATTTAATATATACCATGCAAATTACTATTACTCTATAACATAGGTACTTGAGCTTATCATCACTGGCTTTCTGAGTATCAAATATCTTTGACTTAGCTTGGAAATGATATTTTCTGACCATCTTTGATATTCTAATAACTTTTCATACAATGTGATATAAGCAGTTACACAATTTTGACACAGATATTTGGAAATTCAAGGAAATACAAAATTGTAGCCTGTCAAGAATATGGTATTTGGCCCAGTCTCTTATTTTCAAGTACTACTCTTGAGAGAATGACAGTAACTGAGTTTACACCAGGAGCAGTACTACCAGCAGTATTTTTCTTTTCTTTTTTTTTTTTTGTCTTTTTGAGACAGGGTTTCACTATGCAATTCAGGCTGGCTTTGAGCTCACTTTTGTAGCCCAGGCTGGTCTCGAACTTGCACTGATCCTCCTGCCTCAGCCTCCCGAGTGCTGGGATTACAGGCGTGTGCCACCACGCGCGGCAACCAGCAGTATTTTTTTATAAGAAAGCTCTAGCCAAAAAGATTTAATATTTTCCTTACCTTGGATAATGTGATTGTAAGTTTCATGCTCTTTTTAATATACTTTCTACAAACCAGTGCTGTCATCTCATGAATTCACAAATTTAGTTGCTTTTCTATGTTTTGCATAGTTTTATAACCTCCTATAAATGTGACTTTGGCACTTTCTGGAACAGCATTTCTTACATTTCAGTGAATTTCCTCTTCCTTTTACTGAATGTGCCATATTGTTGATTCATTAACTTGCCCTCTTGGCCAACATTGCTCTAACTCTGGTCTGAATAAAGCTCATGTACCATGCATATTTCATCCGTAAGGCACAGCCTAGACTTCTTGTACTTAGGAACACCAGACATCATGTTAGTCATTGTAAATAGTTAAGTCATCATGAAAAAGCACAAAAATAGGAAACTGGTACAAAATAGATGGTAAAAAGGACATTGCTTACAGTGCGAGAGCTAAAACAGAAAGTATCCCGTCATAGTTATTCAGCCTCAATGGGAATGTGAATATTGCTAACTCCAATTTTTTGACACTCTGTGAACATCTACAAATGACAAGAAAGGGGTTGGGGAGATAGCTCAGCAGTCTAAGTGCCTGCCTGGTAAGCACCAAGTTCTGGTTCAATTCCCAGTACTGCATGTCATGCCATACCTGGCCCATGCCGGCCAGTGAAAGCAAGTGTGGTGGTGTACACCTGTAATCCTAGCACTGGGGAAGCCGAGTCAGGAGGTTCACTATGAGTCCAAGCTGTGTAGTGAGGTCCTGTACCAAATAAGTAAATAAATACATAATTGTTTTTAAAATGGCCAGAAAGGGACTGCTAACATTGATTTCAGGATTAATAATAAACTTTATCCAGTAAGTGAATTGATGCATATGTAATCCACAAATTGGATTGTAGGATAGATTACAGATACAATACCCAATGGTAGATCACTGTAATGACAGTAATAACGCTGGGGAAGAGTGAGAGGACAGGAAATTTCACTTGAGTGGGAATAGTCTGAATAAGAATGAGCAAATAAGAGCCAAGAAATATGGAAACTAAGCCACGTTGATTTTGATAGTAAAATAGAAAGTAGATTCTAAGGTATGAAGCTATACTTGGCTTTGGCTATGTTCTTTATCCCTGTAGTTTCCTTGTTACTATTGCAATTTCTTACCACCTGACCTTCTTGTGCTTATACTAATCTATGATAATTTGCCTTTCCCTTCATTTTAGCTCATATCTCCCTCCTTTATTCCCTGTTTGGTGTGGAATACCTAAATTCATACCACCCCCTAAGTGACCTCAGAGATATTTCCCAAAATAATACTCTTAATGCCAAGACCCAGACAGTACCAACAGTGGGTAATGTACAGCTGAGGGTGCTGAGAGTCTGTGAGATGAGGTGACTGGTGGGATTGCCAAGGACACACTTCAATTCACCAGGAAAGGTAAGATAGCCGGGCTCACTCCTCCTCATGTTATGTTGCCCACTGCTTATTATAGAAGAGGTCCTAGGGTGAGAGAGCTCTGAACTTGGGCCATATCTTCACTACCAGAAGAGGGTTTTAATTTGTATAAGCTGTGTACGCCAACTTTTTGTGTCCACCTACAACCCAGCCAGCACACCAACGACGTGGAACTACATCATCACATGAGTCAAACTGGAGTCTCTTTCTGGCTACCCCAGGGTCTTATGGGTACTTGGTGACCCAAGTTTCTCATCACTGTGCTTAAGATGAGCTAGTATGATGAAGCAGAAATATGGCAGGAATCTAAGAAGAGTGTTATAACAACACAGATGAAAGTTGTTTATAGGTAAAGAAGTAGGTAAGTTTTCAAGGATATTTTTGAACTATTATTAAAGAAATATATTAGTGACCATTTGTAGAAGGGGAGAGAAAAGGAGCTTTTTAAAAAATGACTCTGAGGGGTTGGGGAGACAGCTCAGTAGAATAAGGGCTTGCCTGGAAAGTGCAAGGACCTGAGTTCAATCCCCGTTCCGAAAAAAAAAATTAAAAAATAAAAATAAAAATGATTCTGAGATTTCAGCTTGGAACAATTTGGCTATTATGTAGGGATTAAGAAGAAGGAGAGTAGATTTGATGTTGGCAACTGGGTAAGAAGATAGTTGTGCTGGGAAGGATGACCAGGGAGCCCTGTTCACATAGTGCTTGTGGAGTGCAGGCGCCAGCACAATCAAACGTTGTTTTGGGGTGTTTTTTGATGTGGTATCTTAGTTTCTTTTCTCTTGTTGTTGAGAAAAAATACTTGACCCCCAAAATTAAAGGAGGAAAGATTTTATTTAGCTCAAAGTTTGTGGAGGTTTCAGTCCATAATCAGCTGCTCCAGAGACCTGGCATGATGGTGCTAAGGAGGCTGAAAACAGGAGGATCACTACAAATTCAAGCTGCATAGTGAGACCTGCACCAAATGCTTTAAAATAAGTAAATAAATAATAAAGTTGCAGCTGGCTCCAAAGCAGGGTGGCATGGCAGAGGGGCAACTATTCATGACAGTAGAGGAAAGCAAAAGCAACAAGAACAAAAGGGAAACAAATCTCTTTTCCTCCCTTATATTGTAAGCAGGATACCCCCTACCCTGGGACAGCTGTAGCAAGTACTCATACCATCTCCACGCCCTCCTCTTGCATGGGATGAGTATGTTCACAAAGTCAGGACCCTACCTCATGCTGAATCCCTTAACTTTATAAACTTCTCAAGTTGACACAGTGTATCAACCATTATAATCCACCCCTTGTCAACTTGACAACTAGGTACATTCCTTTAAACTGGTTTCCAGATACAAAGACATGTTTATACTTAATGTTTCACAACTTAAACATGATAAGACAGTTTTAACAAACCTTAAGAACCAGTATTAAGTCTATCAACATTATAATACATTAGAACCATAACATTTTCCCACCGGACCCCCCAAAGACTCATACACATCCCTTTAGGCAGAAGGTGTTTTAGGCCATGAGTTGACAGAATCCTAATAGTTTCAGCATTGCTGAAAAGTCTACCTTAAGTCTCCACTGAGATTTAAGACAATCTTTTAGCTGCTAGTCCCTATATAAATGAAAAGAAAGATAAACACTTCCAATGGCACAAGAAACATTTTCCTTCCAAAGGTTACAAACAGGGGAACACAGAGGGTGGAGACCAAAGCAAGTCCAAACTGCAGCAGAGCAAACATCAAGTCCAGTAATTTCACAGGCAGTTTCTATGGCAACCTGAGGCCCACTGTGAGCTCCAAAGGGCTTAGATGGCTCTATCCTACGGTACTTCTGGTGGCCACAGGTCCTATGGTTTCTTTCTTGGGCCTGCTTTGCTTCCTTGGAACCCACTGATCAAAATGGACATCAGATGCTCCCAATCAGCCAACCTACACAGTCTTAGCCCATGGCCAGGCCAGTCACAGACGTTAGTGAATAACTTCAGCTAGAGGGAAGTATCCCCAAGGAACTCCAAGCCCACACATCACCCAGTATTTACAATGTGACGAAACAAATGTGATGGCCAAGAGATGCCAGTTCTTGGGAGAATTCTTTCCATTGACTTGCCTGTGGGGTGTGTCTTGACTCAGTGAACCCAGGAGATAACTGCACAATGGACCCCATTTACTCATTTCCCTAAATCTGGGTTATCTCACAGGAAACACCACCCCATTATTCCCTCCAAACAGAAGAGCTGCACCCCCCCACCCCCACCCCCACCAGCCCTGGGAAGGTGAGTAGTGCATGAGGCTTCCCTGTCTTCCCTCCTGTGTCCCCTTCCTTGAAGCAAGTTTAGGTAAGACTTTCAGAAGGGCCAGTTTGTTCTAGATTGCCTTTCCTTCCCTCTGTGAATCAATCATCCCACCTGCTGAAAAGGTGACTGATGACATTTTAATATGAATGAGTTTCAGACAGAGCTACTCCACTATGTATTTGCATAATTAAGCCTTTTATCTCTTTATTGGGAATCAGAGGCTTTCTTTCCTGTTATGTGGATTTTTAGGCCTCAGCAGGGAGATGGGAGCTATTTTTGGAATAAGGAAAAGCCTGAAATTATATTCCAACAGTAAAAAGCCTAAACCTGAAAGTCAATTTACCCTTGTCTTCTAAGATGATTTGAGTGGGTGAAGGGATTGTTTCTGTCCCTACCTGATCCCTATTTCTTTGGGAAAAGCTGAGCGTGGTCTTTTCCAGTACATTCTAAAGCAGTGGAGCTCTGCTTTGAATTTAGAAAGATTCTGCCTTCTGCATGCCTCTCCCTGTATTTGATTCTTTCCCTCTTATTCACTACAAAGCTTTCAAAATTTCACTTTTTCTTCTGCAGTAATTCCTCAAGCCTTTGTTTTTCAGGTTTTCTATGTCCATTAAGCATTTGTGGAAGAGATTCCTGGGACTGTGTGTAGTACTTTCTTTATGTCAATACTGTAGGGCACAGTTTTTTCAGATCCTTACCACCAGGGGAAGATCAAGAGAAGCCCCACATCAATACCAGACATAATAGCTGCAGGAAGAGGGGTCCTCAAGGCAACAACAGAGAAAAAAGGCTTTCATCCCCCAATGGTCCAGAGCTAAATATGTTGTGTGAGGAGGCCCTAAAGAAGGGGCACAAAACTACAACATGATTGGATTTTTTTTGCTATTCATGGTTTTTACTTCTGGCCCTCTAGTCTTTCTGTTGCTCCCCTATCTACGGGGGGGGGGGGGGGGATAAAAAAATAAAGAAAACAGACATAATTATCAATCTTATTTGAGTAGTACTCACTTTATCCTTAGCTTCACTTTCCATAGTTCCCATTATCCTCAGCCATGGCCTGAGAACATTATATGGAAATTTCCAGAAATAATCAATCTTAAGTTTTAAATTGCACAGCATTTTGAATACTGCGTTGAAGTCTCACACTATACTACAACATTCCACCCTGGATATGGATCCCCTTGTCCAATATTTCTATGTTCTTTATGTTATTATGAACAGCTAAGTTAGATAGAAATATTTTTAGCAATTGGACACAGCTTGGCCCACCAAAGCATCAAGACAAAGGGTGAAAAATCACTACAGCTATACAGGAGATGCTTCTATTGGAAGCCAGGCCTCAAGAGAACAAGAAAAGAGCAGACCTATTTACTCCCAAGGGGTGAGATAGGTGATAACAACTAGTCTAGCAAAATCTCAGTCGGTCTCAGTCATCTCAGTGGCCAACCAAGACCCCCAGATGCATCACCACCTGCGAAATTCTTTGTCCTTTCCATGGCCACTTGCTTGCTTCCTTATGGGAGCAACATTACCTAAGCAGCTGTATTAGTAATCTTATTGGTTGATCAGAGTTGTAACCCTCATTGTACCCATGCAAGTTTCACTCTATAACATTTCCCTGTGAGGCAGCGTCCCCTCCAGTCCCTCTAGCAGGAGACTCCTCTCAATAAATATTTCCTACTCTTAACCTCTATTGCTCCTAGAATTCTTTCCTTGATTTTAGAAAGAATGTCAGCATATTGGACATCTATCATGGTAGGAGTTATGATGTTTCCCTTATATCTCATTGGGAGGTCCTGTATCTCTGTGTAAGTTTAATCAGATTTTGATTTGTCCCAAACATAATCTCCTACCTCACAACCGTTAATTGATAAACAAGAGGTCCACTTAGTGACAAAGGAGCAGGTAGCATTACTATAGGAATGATAGCAGAACTTCCTGATATGATACAAGAGAAATATAACTACCAACCTGCTAGATGTCTGATATAGTAAGCTCATTTTCCCCAAACTGAAGAATAAACTTTAAGGAATAAGAGAGATTGAAGAGTAGGAAATATTTACTGAGGGAAAGAAAGCTTCTGTTTAAGAGAGAGAAAAGGGGACCTGGAAAGTGGGTTGCCAAGGACCACACTTCTCAGGGGACCTTTATAGAACAAAATCACAAGGTGTTATGGTTTACATCTACTTGTCCCCCCAAAGTCTCATGCTGTCATGGGGCAGGGACTTCTATAGATTGAGACTTGACTCATGAGACACTGGGATTATGTGATTTAGTACTGATCTAGAGTTTGAAACTTGATCAGTGATCCCTGGGATTGTGTGTTTTAAGTACTTCTGGGATGATGGGTGTAGCCTAAGGCAGATAGGCTAAGGCAGAGAGCCTGATGTAATTTAAAAAGAGAGACAGAGGGACAGACTTGAGCTGTTGGTCTGCTGCCCTGATTTGCTGTTGCTCTCTGCTCCCCTGGTTGTTCTGTTGCCTCTGTTGTGATTGTTGCTGTTCTGCCACCATGAACTGGATGCTCTCTGCTCTGTTCCACTCAGCCTTGGGCCAGCTGAATATGGACTGAAGCCTCCAGTAACTGTGAGCTAAATAAACCTTTCCTTCCTTCATTTTCAGTGTCAGGTATTTGTCCCAGCAACAATAAAAAAGTAACTAAGACACAAGGTGAGTAAGGTAGGCCAAAATTACGGTACAATAATAATAATAATAATAATAATACCTAAGCAACAAGTATGGTTGATTAGGTAATATTGATCCAATGGGGAAATAAGTCACTAGTAGCAAATGGGCTTGGAAAGAACAAAGAACTTTCTGAATAAGTGATGGATCTGGGGTCTCAGTTGCCCACTGAGGCGACTTATGGTTTGTCCTTAGTTGTCTCCCCAAAGTCTCATGTAGTCATAGGGCAGGGACTTCTAGAGTTTGTTATTAACTCATGATCCACTGGGATTATGTATGATCCAAGGCTGGGAGTATAGGTTTTAGTACTGCCGAGATTATGGGTGTGTCTACTTGCCCCAGCCTGGAGCAGAGAGCCTGAAGGTCATATAAGAGAGACAGAGAGACAGACTTCACTCTGCATTGCCATTGTTGCTGTTCCACCACCATGAACTGCTGCTCACTGCCATGTGCCAATCTGCCTTGGAGCCAGCTGAGTACAGACTGACACCTCCAGTAACTGTGAGCTAAATAAACCTTTTCTTCCTTCATTTTGGGTGTTGGGTACAAGAGAAGAGTAACTGAGATAGTGACTAAGGCCTATCTACCTTTCCTGAAAGAGGTAATCAGGTACTCTTACTGGCCACTCATCAAGGTGATTAATGCCTATTTAGAATTTCAATCATTATGGTTTATCCCTAGAGGAAGCATGTAGGTGTAGTCACTTCATCTTTTGTCTTGTCGGTCTGTGCCTCCACCCACAATTCTTTTTTTTTTTTTGTCTTTTTGAGACAGGATCTCACTATGCAGTTCAGGCTGGCCTTGAGTTCACTTTTGCAGCCCAGGCTGGTCTCAAACTCGGATCAATCCTCCTGCCTCAGCCTCCCAAGTGATTACAGGTGTGAGCCACCATACCCAGTCATCCACAATTATAATGTATCTTTTGCACCAACTCCTTCAAGGGCCTAACCTTGACCAACTGTCTATTATTTAGCACAATCTATAATAAAGCAAGTGGGCACAATATGTCCAAATCTGGAGATTCCAGGGACATGCACAGAACATGAAACCTGGAATGAACCTAAAATGTCTCACTAATGTATGTAGGACAAATCAGAAAAATGACAGCTTCAATTCTTCATTTACATCCGATGTGAAACCAACTGGGCCTTTGACAGGAAAGCTTACATGTGATTCCAAAACACATGAGTTTTTGATAAGGCAAATGTCCCAGTGCCTTATCTGCATGAGGGAAAGAACATCTAGGAATTCCAGACATAGAAGAGCCCAGCCATTATCTTGGTAACCACTGGGAACCTTTTTATCAGCCCAATTATCATTCTGCAAAGTGCATTTCTTTTCTACCTTCAGGAAATGTAAATTGTCACTGTCTTTTCTATTTGTCTTACCTAATTCTTTGTTTAGGACACCAAGAACATGAAAGAAATTTCTTCAGACCGCAAAGCTGACAACAAGGGCCAACGGTATAGCTCAGTGGATTAAGCACTTGCTTAGGGCAGCTCAGGGACCAGGGCTTGGTTCCTGGTTCTCCCTGCCATATTGGCCCTGCTCTTGAGCTCACTGAGCCTGCGATGGAGTCTGGGCATGGTGGCGCATGCCTGTAATCCCAGCACTTGGGAGGTACAAGCAGTGGGATCACTATGAGTCAGTAGTGAGACCATGTACAAAAAAAAAGAAAAAGACAAAAAAGCTGACAATAGTTGAAATATTGTTATTAATCCTACTTTGCTTAGTTAATAAATTTTATGGACATGGAAAACACAGTATGTATTAAATTGAGTACAGTCTGTGGTTTAGGGCATCCTCTTTGGATCTTGGATCATAATCTGAAGATAAGTGGGGTCTACTGTACTGTCTTTCATGGAAATGAGCAATTTAAACATATCTTGGAGAAACAAGCCATCCAATCATTAAAATTAAATATGCTCTTGGAAGATTTTCTTTCTATGAAAAAAAAAAAAGAATATTTTGCAATTCTAGTCAAAGATTTGGAAGTATAAAAGAAATAGGTCCTGCCGGGCATGGTGACGCACACCTGTAATCCCAGCAATAGGGAGGCTGAGGCGGGAGGATTGGTGAGAGTTCGAGACCAGCCTGGGCCACAAAACTGAGCTCAAGGCCAGCCTGAACTGTACAGCGAGACCCTGTCTCAAAAAGACAAAAAAAAAAAAAAAAGAAAAGAAATAGCTCCTTCTGTTACCACATTTCAGAGTCAAAATAAATGCAGAAAGTAGAAATAGATTGCTCAAAGTGACATTGTGGGCGGTGTAAAACAGAAAGAGAGGCCATACAGGCTGGAGTTTCCAGGATAGTTTTAAGGTCATAAGGCTAGAAAAAGGAACCAGGACTAAAGAGTACTTGTGCAGAGTACTCCACAACAATAACAAAATCCAGCTGTGTAACACAGCAATATGACAGATCATTTTCCAAGTGAAAATTAAGGCATAAGGAGCAGAAACAATACCTTTGCATTTAGACATATGAATATCAATACCTAGAAAAAACTCTTCTGATAGACTGCAGGCTGTTTTCTTGCCCCAAATCATCACCAGTTCTGTGTGTCACACAAATGGCCATGAAGGAAAAAATGAAGAGCTGCATTAATTAATGTATTGCTCTGTCCCAGGATGTTTTCACATAGGTATTATACAGACATGGCACACACACACAGATGCATACACATCCTCCCATATGTGTACATATTATCTTAAAATTACATAAAATTGACTTATCAATTCTCACAACAAACCAAGATTTCTATTTTTAAAAGAGTAAACTGAGGTGCAGAACAGTTGGAGGTTTTCCTGAAATTACCTAACCAGGATTGAAATTTAGACAACATGAGCTATGTTCTGCAGTTGCCTTAATGAGAGGGACTCCTCTCTTGCAGAATGATGAAATCAACCACCTAGCCTAAAAGTTGGCGAGTTTGCTTTCTCTGAGAAGACCCCGAGGGCAGAATCTCACTAAGGGAATCTAAGGAACATTTTTAATGTAATTGCAAATTCTCTCCATGGTGATGAAGATGATAAAGATAAAGAGGAAGCTCAGCAAGCTCTCTGACTTGAGGTGTTAGAGGGGTTTCTTTGCATCCCACCTTCCTTCCAAACATCTACCCATAGTGGCATGTCTGGGAGCATTTAGTCTCATAATTTAAGTTCAGAATAGGAGCCCTTACTTTTTACTATAGTTCTCAAACATTTGCAAGTCTGTAAATTGAATCCCTTCTTGTATTATTCTCAGATTCTTTAGCGCGTAATGGGAGGTGCTGTTAATAGGTGATTAGGGTTTCAGCTTCCTGCCTCTTTGGAAATAATACCTAGAAGCATTAGAATTATGCCTTGTGTTGTGAAAATAGGATGAAATGCTAAGAACAAATTCAAAAGATGAGTGTGACCTCTAGGAATGGCATAAGAAATGCTGAAACTGCAAATTTAGTAAGGTTTTTAGAAAACAGGGACAGAAAAAATAAAAACAAAACATATGCTTCTAAAAGGCATATTTATCACACAAATAGAAAAAAAAGATAGAGGCGTTTGCTTACTTGAATGATATAATGTCAATTGGATAGAAATGGAAAGCGAAATGAATGAATTGAACTCAGAACCTTGTGCTTTCAAGGCAGGTGTTTGCGCCCTTGAGCTAATCCCAGCCATGACTATTTACTTTAATAATACTATCTTTTGAGCCACAAATAACTCTCTCAAAAATATCATACATTTAAACTTGTTTAAAACAATATGGGGGCCCAGCAGGATGGCTCAGTGGTCTAAAGTGCCTGCTTAGGAAAGCTGAGGCTGCTGCAGGGACCACAGTTTGATCCCCGGCACCACATGCTGCGCCACCCATAAAAATAAATAAATAAACAAACAAAAGTTCTGAAACAAGAAAAAAAATTAAAACAAACCAAAAAAAAAAAAAAAAAAAAAAAAAAAAAAAAAAAAAAAAAAAAAAAAAAAAAAAAAAAAAAAAAAAAAAAAAAAAAAAAAAAAAAAAAAAAAAAAAAAAAAAAAAAAAAAAAAAAAAAAAAACAATATGGCACGAAAGAAAAATGGCAGAACAGTGAGTGTCAACAGTGCAACTTCTCCAGGACAAACTACTGCAAGACTGGAAAACAACAACCCAAAGAAGAATGACTGTGAGCAGAGGGCACATGGAAACCATGGGGAAACTGAAAGAGGACAAAAATACAGGGTTCACTGATACAAAAGAAATATCCCACCACTGAAGTCTGGGGACTACACGGTGAGGCAAGTGTGGCTATGTAGTGGAACTGGCATACAGGAGGTCAGTGAGAGCAGCTGCTGCTCACTGAGGAAGACATGACTGGTACCTGGACAACTCTGGGAGGATTGGGGCAGCAGTGAGGACCAGGACACTGTCTCTAGAGGACCTCCCGCAGAGTCCACAGAGTCCACAGTGCATGAGTGAGCTAGAGTGGCACCCAGCACAGAATCACTTGCATAAGCAAAGGTGGGTGGGCAAGATCAGCACTTTATTTCAAAGGTCTCCAGGCCCAAACTCCGACAGCAGAACAGCCCAAGTGTCACTTCACTGCCAGCTTCTCTCAGTCGAGTGAGAGAAAGGCCACTCAGAGTGGACAGCTTGCAGTTGGACAGCAGACTGGGGTAAATTCTGCCGAAAAGTAGGAGCTGGGACCACCCAGACTCCATCCGGTGACCACCAAAGCCTATTTTAGACCCATTACAAAGGACTGAAAGCAGCCTCCAGCTTTGTGGCCAACAGCATAAGCAGGCAAATAGACTTGGCTAGCAATGAGACAAGGGCACTCCCCCCTTGAGAGTGGTACAGATCAGCCCTGTACTCAGCAGGAATCCTGCCACAGACTTGGCAGGGTCACTCAGTGTAAATTCCGACCCTGACTAGGGAACTACTGTGACACCAAAGGAATTTTTTTCTCTTTTATTTCTGGAGGGAGATTGTTTAAATTTTGACTTTTATTTTTTGATTTGCTTTCTCTGACTGGTCTCTTAACTGTCTTTTTGATTTTTTTTTTATATTTTCATGTGAATGAGCATTGTCTCTACTCTTTGTTTTACCTCAATATTCTTTTGCTTTATCCTTTATTCTTTTCCTCTTATCCTCTCTTCCAGATTTCCCAAGTTTGAATATTCATCCTTTATTCTTCAGCCTTGCTTCCACTATACTTCACTTAAGTTATCACTCAGTTTTGTCCTTTCTCTCTCTTAAATTCCCATTCCCTTCAGGATAAAATTTCTCCAGCAAGTGGAAACTCACTACATACAAAAAACTCACTGCATGCATGTTTAATGTTGTTGCATAACTATAGATCATGTTCCTATGGTTACAGATACCAAATTAGCAGGTATCAGAGTTTGTCAGTTTCTAGGCTGTGCTTGATGACATTGTTAGCCAACTGTGGTGTAGCCAGGATGCTATACCTGTTCTAACCAGTTGTTCACTCTTATAGGGTGAACAGACAACACTGAGATAGTCTGGGGTCACAATGATCCCTGCAGTCCAATATCAAGGAACTGGGTGCCGAGCCAAATGGATAACGATTTCTCATCCCTAGCAAAGTGTAAAAAATCTTAGGACAGGCACAAAGACCAGGAGCCAGCATCATCTAGAAAAGATCTTAGGGGAATAGATATTTCCTAGGGAAGCTTCAATATCAGTGATCAAACAATATAAGATAAGAAAAAAACAGGGGCCCGGCAGGATGGCTCAGTGGTCTAAAGCGCCTGCTTAGGAAAGCTTGAGCAGCTACAAGGATTGCAGTTTGATCCCCGGCACCACATGCTGTGCAAGCCCTGCCCTCAGGGCAGGCTGAGCCAGCCATAAAAAAATAAATAAATAAACAAATAAAATTTCTGAAACAAGAAAAAAAAATTTTTTTAAAAGAAAAAAGCAACCATACAAAAAACATATTAAAATTTTGAAAAATAAAAAAATGACAAGACCTTCAAACAGTATGCAATCCTAGACTTCCAGGCCACATTCACAAACTCAGGGAACAATGGGATATAAAAAAATTGAGAAGCCACTCATCTGAATTTTCTGGAATAACAGCAGCACAAATACAGACAGATATCAAGCTACAGAGGAAATCAGAGCAGAAATAATCTCTTATGAAAAAAGAGATGAGATGATGACTATAAGGAACTTTCTCAAAATAAGAGTAGATATAAATTAGAAAAAAAAAGAAAGAAAAGCATAGGAAAATTATGGAAACCATGAATGTCCAATACAGGAAATAAATGGGCTCTCTTGACTTTAACACCATCTTCTTAGAAACCTCTGCACCATGAGAGCCAAGTGGAGGAAGAAGTGAATGCGCAACCTGAAGCATAAAAGAAGAAAAATGAGACAGAGGTCTAAGTAAAATAGTTCGTACACCCATGGAGGCCAAAGAAACAGAAATAAAGAATGCTGGAGGCTGACAAAGCTGGAACAGGTTTTGGACTGCGTGCTGCGTAGAACGTCTCAATGAATTAGAACTGCATTGCCATCTGATTGCTAAGACCACCTCAAAGAGAGATCGACCGGGTTCAAACTAAGCAGTCCCCTGGTTTTTTGCCCTGGACTTCTGGCATTCTGGACTACTTCTACTT
>PVJA010001150.1:81728-135753 GCA_004027025.1 Myocastor coypus
TAAAAAAAAAAAAAAAAAAAAAAAAAAAAAAAAAAAAAAAAAAAAAAAAAAGAAAAGAAATGAAATGAAATCCATGAAAAAATTCAAATATATATCCAGGAAATTTAAAATTCCACAGAAAGTTTGAAAAATTGAAAGAACAAAAGCTGAAACAAAACATCAGACCTGGAAGATAGAATAGCAATTAGTGATCATAAAATGAAACATCTATTAAAAATGGCAAGGGACCACAAAAAACAATCCAATAGATGCAAGAAGATTCAAAAAACAGTGTAAGATTGATTAGTGTCCGTGAAAAAGTAGGACTTAGCACAAATGAAATAAAAAACCTGTTCACAGAAGTAATAACCAAAACTCAAGTATGGAGAAAGAATTTATCATACAGATAAATGAGACATATAGAAACCTAATTAGCCATAAACAAAATAAATCTACAACAAGACATATAATAATTAAAATTTTGGAAATGTAACACAAGAACAGAATATTAAAAGCTGTTAGAGAAAAGAAACAAATCACCTATAAAGGAAAACCTCGTAGAATCACAACAGACTCAACACAAAACCTTAAGTCATGGGGTTGGGGAGATAGTTCAGTAAAATAAGTGCTTGCCAAGCAAGCCCCTGAGTCCAATCCCTGATTCTGAGGGGAAAAAAAAGGCCTTAAGCCAAGAGAATCAAGTTTTGTTGTTGTTCCCCCCCCCCTTTGGAACTGGGTATTGAACTCAGGACCTTGCACTTGTCAGGCAGTCACTTGTGCCCCTGAGCTATCTTCCCAGCCCCAAGAACCAAGTTTTTAATGTCCTGAAAGCTAGCAACTTTTAATCTATATTGATGTGTCCTAAAAAATTATATTTCAGAATTAATGGAGAAATAAAATATTACCATGACAGTGAATAACTAAAGAAAGTCATGAACACCAACCTAGCTCTGCAAAGTGTTGTGAAAGATATCCTAGGTAGTACCAGCCAGATATTTCATCAGACTAAAGTGCCTGCTTAGGCAGAGCACAGCTGCCAGGGTGGGATCCACAGCATGCTGTTCCAGCCTCATCTCTGGGGCACAATGAGATGGCAATTGAGACTGGGTGGGGTGGTGCATGCCTGTAATCCCAGTGCTTGGGAGGCTGAAAATAGGAGAATCACTACAAGTCCAATATACTTAGTAAGACCCTGTAGACCCTATACTTAATACATAAAAATATTAAATTAAATTAAATAAATCCTAGATGATAAATGATAAAGACCACGATTCCAAGAGGACCAATAGGAAGAAGCCACCAGGCAGGGCAAGCAATTAAACAGAGGCAAAAGGCAGGGAACCATCACCAGGAAAATAATATGATAAGCCAAGACATATCAGTTATAACCATCAATGTAAATGGTTTCAATTCACCAACCAAAAGAAATAGACTGGCAGAATGAGTCAAGACACAAGATCCAACAGCATGTTGCATTCTGGAAACAATTGAACTCAAAAAGAAATTCAGGGACTCAGAAGAGGAAAAACAATACTCCATATGACAGGAGCCCAGACAAAAGCATGGGTAGCTGTTCTATTTGCAGATAATGTGAACTTCAAGCCAAGACTGATCGAAAGAGGTAAAGTCACTAAATACTTCATAAGAGCAAAAAAAAAAAAAAAAAAAAAACAAGAAGAAAAGATAGCAATCACAAATACTTATGTACCAAATATAGGTGCACCAAAGTATATAAAACAAATATCAACAGACCTCAAAAATCAAATAAGCACTAACACCAGTATCATGGGGGAACCTCAACCACAGTATCACAAATAGATCAACAAGACAAAAATCAACAAAGAAATGTCAGAACTGAGCCAAACCTGTGCAGAAATGGATTTAGTAAATATCGACAGTGTTTCACCTCACAATATCAGAATATGTTTTTTTCTCAGCTAAATATGGCATGCTCTCCAAAAAAGACCACACACTAGCTCATAGAATATGCATAAATAGATGCAAAGGAAATTGAAATTGTCCTATGTAATGCAATGAACTTGGAAATCAATGACAAAAGAATCTACAAAATCTATAAAATATGGAAATTAAATAACACTCTACTGAAAAAACCTATGGGTCAAAGATGAAAAGGTGATAATGCTGATAAAATACATCCGAACTTATGAGATGCAATGAAAGCAGTCCTAAGAGTCAAATTTATAGCAGTGAATTTTCATATCTGGAAAACAGAATAAACAACCTAATGCTGAACCTCAAACTTGTACAACTAGAACAAGTCAAGCCCAAAGCTCCACATGCAAGGTAAGAAATTATAAAGATTAGAGAAAAAAAATGATGCAAATGAGACTAAGAAAATAATGCAAAAGATCAATGAATCAAAGAATTTTTCCTTTGAAAAATTAAATAAAATTGGCAGACCCTTAGCCCACCTTATCAACAAAAGGAAAGAAAAGAATCAAATTTAGGTAATTAGTAATGAAAAGGGTGAAACACAATGGGTCCTTTGGAAATCAAGAAGATAACAAATACATACTGTAAGATTCTTTACTCTAATGAAATGGAGAAGAAATGGACAGATTCCTGGATATAAATGAATTAAAACTTGAATCAAAAATATATAACAATTCTAAATAACCTATTACTAGTCAATGAAATTGAAAATGTAATTTAAAACAAAGTAAAAGTCAAGGGCCTAATGGATTCACTGCTGAATTCTATAAGAAATTTACAGAAGACTTAATACCATTACCCCTCAAACTTTTCTAATGAAACTAAAAGGGAAGAAATACTATCCCTAAGGCATTCCAGGAAGCAAGCATTACCCTAACATAAAAACCAGAGAAAGAACTACAAAAAAAGAGAATTATAGGCCAATTTCCTTGTGAACCTTGATGCAAAAATACTCAATAAGATACTAGCAATGCAGAAAATTAGCAAGCAGACTGTATGCTATGACCCAATAGGATTTATCCCAAGGATACAGGCATCATTCAACATATCAAATCAGTAAACATTATATATCATATTGGAAAAACCAAGACAAATATCATATAATCATCTTAATAGACACAGAAAAAGCATTTGACAAAGCCTAACACCCAGCCATAATAAAAATTCTATACAAAATTGAAATTGATGGTCTTTATCTCAATTTGATAAAAACCATCTATGAGAAACCATTTAGCCAACATCACAACAGTCAAAAACTGAAACTGTTCACTCTAAAATCAGAAACAAGACAAGGATATCTACTGCCATGACTTTTAGTAAACATAAGTCTGGGAACTTTAGCCAGAGCAGTTGGAAAAAAGAAAGAAAGAAAATGAATAAAGATAGTAAAGGAAAAAATTCAAGTATCATTATTTTTCACCAAAGGCTTCTAAATTTAATAACCAAATTCAGTAGCCTAGTTGAATGCAAAGTCAACATTCAACACTCAATAGCATTCTTGTACAGAAATAATAATCTCAGTGAAAGAGATATTTTGGAAACAAACCCTTTCACAATAGCATAACAAATGAAATATTTAAGAATAAGTCTAACCAAGGAAGTAAAATATCCCCACATGGAAAGCTATAGTGTAACAGAAAATGCCTCCCTCAGCAAATATGCTTCAGTTTCTTTGTTGCCCAGGTAATAGTCTCTGTTCCAGCTCCAGTTACTTCTGTGTCCTAGAAATAGCTGGTTACTGTGATGCTAGCTGGTTACTATGATACATATTGTGAAACCAATCCCCAGTTGACAAGCTATTCTGTGTTAGTGCTTCCCACTTACTTATCTGACGTAATCCCTAGTCCAGGACAACAAGGTCTAATATTTGGAGGGTGATCTCTATCAGTTCCCGTCAATATAAATAAATCTGCTTCCAAACCCTAGATGCAGTTTCAGTGTTTCTGCTTGACATTGCAATAGTACTCTGAAAAAAAAGATTGAAGAGCATATTAAAAATCTATCCCTTGCTCTTGGGTAGAAAGGACCAACACAGAAGTGATCTTACCCCCAAAATTGTTATATAGATTTAATGGAATCTCAATCAAAATACCATTAGAATGACTTACAGAACTTGTGAAAACATTCCTGAAGTTCGTTTGGAAACAAAAAAGACCTAGAATAGCAAAAATAATTCTGGGCCATAAAGGCAGTGTAGGGGGCATCACAATCCCTGATTTGAAATTATGCTACAGAGCTATTGTGTTAGGAACAACAAGGTACTGGCAAAAATTCCAACAAATATGGCAGACCCAAGGATCAGTGGAATAGAATAGACGATGCCAAAACAACTGCAAACACACTCGTCCACTCTTTCTTTGACAAAGGAGCCAAACGTACTCACTGGAAGAATGGTAGCTTCTAATAAATGGTGATAGAAAAACTGTCTTTTCATAAGCAATATCTATCACTTGCATTAAACTGAAATCAAAGTAGGTCAAATATTAAATGCTAAAGTCAGAATGTTAAATCTTCTGGAAGAGAAAAGAAAGGCATAGAACTCTTTGAGATATAGATATAGCAAAGACTTCATGAATAAAATCCTGATGGCATAAAAAAATACGACAAAGAATCAACATCTAGGATGTCATCTTATTAAGAAGCTTTTGCATAGCACAAAATAATCACTAACAGAGTGAAGAGACAATCCACAGTGTGAGAAAAATTCTTAGTTGTTCTTAAGACAAAGGAGCAATATCTAAAATATGTACAGATTGAAAACAACCAATTCCCCAAATTTTTAAGACCCTATCCAAAAATGAGTATCTGACATGAATACACACTTCTCAGAGAAAAATTGCAAATGGCAAATAAGTATATAAAAAATGTTCAACGTCACTGCACATTTGAGAGATGTAAGTTAAAACAATGAGATTTCATCTCACTCTAAAAAGAATGACTATTATAAAAAAAATCAACTAATAACAAAAGTTGATGGGGCTCTGGGGCAAAAAAAACCCTTCTCCACTGTGGGTGGGAGTGTAGATTGGTATAACCATTGTGGAAAGCAGCATGGAGATTCCTCAGAAAAGCTAGGACTAGTGGTTTATTTGACTCAGTTATCTTAGTGTCTTTCCAAAAGAATTAAAAGTATATGAAAAAGAACTGAAAGTATCATACCACAATGACATAGGTGCACCTGTGTTTATAGTGGCACAGTTTGTATTAGCTAAATCTTAGAAACAACCCACATCAATCAATGAACCAATAAAAAATAGGTTTTTTTATATAATGGAATACAGCTAAGCCACAAAAAAAGGATAAACTTAAGACATTTATAGATAAATGGTTGGACCTTAAGACTATAGACCTTTTTTTTTTTAAACCAGAGATTGAACTTGGGGCCTTGAACTTTCCAGGCAGGTGCTTACACTGCTGAACTATATCTCCAGCCCTGAGACCATAATCTTAAGTGAAATAAATGGACATACATATGAATGTTATATTCTCTCTCTCGTGTGACAAACTGAAAGTATAAATAATCTAAAATGCAGATATTATGAAATAGGAAGAAATCGTTCAAAGGAAAAGGAGAACTAGAGGGCTGACCAAATAGCTCAGAGGATTAAAGCTCCTGCTTAGGTAGATGCAGCAGCTAGGGTTTGATGCCTCGATGAGCCATGCCAGCCCCACCCGTGGGGAATGCTGAGCTGTCGATTGAGACTGGGCATGGTGGTACATGCCTGTAATCCCAGCTCTTGGGAGGCTCAACACAGGCAGATCATTACAAGTACAATCTATATAGTGAGACCCTGTCGATTCCATATGAAAACACAAAGAAAGAAAAATAAAAAATAAAAATAAAAAGAATGATGAATCAGATGCAAATCTTTGCACATTAGAAAGGAAGGTAGGTTGAAGGGAAAGGGATAAATGAGAAGAAATGAGGAACCAACATATATCATCTACAGGCACAAATTCCATATGATGAATGAGAGAATGGTGTGAATCTAAATTATATCAATAAATTTAATAATAAAACAAATGCTTTTAAAAAAAAACAGTATAAAATTTTTTAAGAGCTTCCACAAATTATTTGAAGCTCCTTTCTTCAAGAGTGGAGCTTAATTCTTCTTCCCTTAAATATGGGTTATATATAGTGAGTTATTCCAACAGAATGTGTCAGAAATGACAAAGAGTGATTCTAATGCTGGGTTTGAATTTCTTTTTTTTTTTTTTTTTTTGAGACAGGGTCTCGCTATGCAGTTCAGGCTGGCCTTGAGCTCACTTTTGTAGCCCAGGCTGGTCTCGAACTCGCACCAGTCCTCTGCCTCAGCCTCCCGAGTGCTGGGATTACAGGCGTGTGCCACCACGCCCGGCTGGGTTTGAATTTCTTTTGGGAGAGACATAGGAGTGGGCCACGTTGCACATTTTTATTTAACTTTTTGAGGAACTTCTATTTCCCAAAGTAGCTCCACTAATACATTTTTTTTAATCAGCAGTGCAAGAGGGTTTTAATTTCCCAACATTTTCATCAGTATGTGTGTTATTTTCCATTTCTTGAAAGATAGCCCTGCTAAGAGCTGCGAAGTGTCAACTCAATGTCATTTTTAGTTTCACATTTTAAGCAAAGATAAAAGTTCTAAATGATCACATGAATTGGTAGAAATCAGGCCAGCAAAGCCCTGATTCTTCCTTTTTATAACCACTGTGCTGACATCATTTACTTCAAATCTACACTTGCAGAAAGAATCATGGATTGGAACCTGGAACCAAATTGTGCTCAGCTGCAAAATAAAATCATTCAAAACTCTTACTCTTGAACCCATGCAGCTGCATCTAGATGTCAGAGGCTGACTGTACTAGGGACTTGTCTGAATTAATTTTCTTGTAAATTACAATGTCTATTAATAGACAGGTGTAGTGGTGGTTGTCTATAGTTCTTTAGGGGGCCCAGGCAAAAGGAGTGTAAGTTTGAGCCCACTCTAGGCAACTTAACAAACCCTTTCTCAAAACTGAAAGAAAAAAAAAGGAATTGAGTACATAGCTTAATAGCAAGGCATTAGGTTTAATCTCCACTAACAAAAACAAAAATATATTAAGTGATAAGGCAATCAAATATGCAAATTTGAAGCTTACATGTATTTCATCAGAACTCAGCAGGCATTGTAGCAATTCACTAGAATTTAATGAAATATTTCTTCAAGGGAAAATTGTTGCTAAAATTACTTAGAATTGTCAATACTTAGTGCTTATATAAAGCAGCTCAAATTTTAGTCAGTATTTTTATGTATTTTAATTTTTTATTCATTTTAATGAGAAAAAAGATAAAATAGCAATGAAACAGTTTCAGAACAAGTTAGTTGGATGGTTACAATAATTAATACTATGCATATTGTTGTCTTCATAATATTCAGAGGACAAGATGCAGACCTGATATCTTCTCTAAACAATTTTAACACAAACTTTTATTCTCAGTGAACTAAGACAAAATAGCTGTATGTATATTTCTTTTTAAAGTTTCTAATACTAGGAAAAAATATCATACCATGTCTTATAAGTAGATTGTAAGTCAGAAATTCAGTATGAATCATAAAACAAAAAAGTATAAACAATATTCAGGAAATTAATTATTATGATTAAAATTAAATTAAATATTTCAAAACAATATTCCAAAATTCAAATCAAGTCATGAGTCCAAGTTAGAGGCCAAAATGTTGTGTGTCATATAGATGAATCTGCAATAAACTCAGAGTACTCTCATAGTATTTGAATAGGCTAGTATATACAAAGATTATATTTTAATTTTCTTGAGTGATGTTACAATGGATTTCTCTTGCTTATGCAGCAGGCAAATGCTAGCACCCCAGTATGTCATTCTGCTGACCACCATCCCTGCCCCATTCCTCCTGAAGGAAGCAGTGGGTCAGTGGGAAAGCTGTAGTTTCCTGCTGGCCAGTAGATATTTTTAAGCAGAGAGTGAATTGTAACTATTTAATTTAGTGTTTTTATGAGGTCATGAGTGCAATTCCCAGTATCAAAAGACAAGCTAAAAAATAATTTATTTCTTTAATAAACTGTGGAGGGACTCTGAGAATGCTACAGGTTGTTAAAAACTGGTTACAATCCAGTGATGACAGCAAGATGGAGAGCATATTTCTGCCCTTGATCACAAGACTGGAATTCTTCAAAATGGACTCACTTGCTTCTTTTTTCATTTTTTTGTTCTATCCAGAGGATATTCCTGTTGGTTAGTTCTGCCCACATCCTGACTGGTTCTTACCACATTGGTTTGCTGGCTTATGTGGCATTCATCCACAGATGCCCGCAGAACTGTGTTTTACTAATCTAGTAGGCATTTCTTACTCCAGCTGAGCTGACGTGTCACAGTGAACATTGGTCCCAGAATCCCTTTTGCTTGCCTCTGAATTCTGTTCTGTGTTTATAGAGCAGCCATCAAGGTATATTTCATTCTTAGGAAGGGAACATAAAGAGATAATGTTCTCAGGAATGGAGACTATTTTGGAACTTCAGTATAGATTGACATACAGATTTTGAGGAAGACGACTAGGAATATGGAAGATGAATGACAAAAAGACCTTAATGTTAGGGTTTCCTGATCATAAAGAACACACTCAACCCCTTTCCTCACTTTCAGTGCTGCACTGAGCCTCTAGGCAAATATGAAGCCTTTTGAATCACCAAGTACTACCTCAACTGGGTCATAAACACTGTTAAAGCATGGCTGTTTCCAATTAGGTTAAACCTTCTCCTGGCTAGATGTTCTAAAACACGAAAATCCATGAGTGAAGGCAGAATACTCAGAGGTGAATATCTCAGGGTGTACATGGAGTTACGGTAAAGGGACTCACAAATATTGAGTTCCCTTTGCCCCAAGGACCTCAAACTATTTTCAAAGAACTTATACTTAGAGCATCATTGTGCAAATTAAAATCGTAGTAGCTGTTCTTATTGGTACATTGACATTCCAGAAATTTAGATTAAGGAGAGTCACGCAAAGCAGGAAGATTCACCAGGGAATCTTTTATCATTATTGTTTTATGTGGCCCAGAGATTACTTTTCCATAGTCACCTATCTCTAGAAAAACACAGCAGTTCTTACTGGAATGCTAAACACAGTTTCTCAAAAGTTGAAACTTCACAAAGTCTTTTTGTTTTCTAAGGAGAAGCTGGGAAACCTTCAAACATTCTGTGTTGAACTTCCCTTTCTACATCAATGTAAGTGGCAAACACAGATGCTATCTGCCTTACTGGGGCTTGTGCCCTCTCTAACCCATCCTAAGTTGACAGTATTATGCATCAGAAATGTGTTTAGCACATCCTAACCTACGTCCTTGCTCAGGGTTCACTGAGGAGTCTCAATTTTTTCTCCTACAATATGTGTGTATTACCCTGTATAGTGGAAGTTTTCCAATTCCTATTTTAGGCTCTCTAATTTAGTACCAAATGCTCCTTCAATTATTATGGACCCTCATAAGACCCACTGCAAACGGAAAATATCTTAGGTTGAAAATGCATTAAATTCATACAATGTGATGAATTTTATAGCTGAGAAAAGCTTAGCACTTTAGACTGTGGCTGCCTTCCCTTTGGGCCTTATGGCACGGCTGCCTGGGAGGAGTGGTCACAACTGCTGCTGAGCATCAGGAAAGGGGGTCCGCCACATATCACTAGCCTGGGGGAAAATATCCAAATTAAAAATGTTAAGTTCTTTTTGCCCTGAACTTGTATTATTTTTGCATCACCATAAAGTGAAATAAAGCTGTTTTCCAGCTTATAAGATTGAAAAAATAACAGCAGAGTTAACTTCCTACATGAACTAAAAGGAAAATGTAAACGAAGTGCTACCACAAGGATAATCGTTACTTCAGTTGTCACATCTGTGGCAGTCCTTACACATGACAACAGCACAGTCTAAGCAGGGTATGGTGGCACCTGCCTATCATCCCAGGACTTAGAGGCTGAGGCAGGAGGATCAGTGTAGTTTGAGGCCAGATAAGACCTTGTCTCAAAAAAAAAAAAAAAAAACAGAAAAAGAAGGGTCAGCAAGATAGCTCAGTGGACTAAAGTACCTGCTTAGGCAAACTTAGGCAAGAGCAGGGACCACAGTTTGATCCTCAGGACCACAGGTTGTGCCAACCCTGCCCCGTGAGCTGGCCAGAGTCTGAGTGTGGTAGTGTGTGCCTGTAATTCTAGTGCTAGGGAGGCTAAAAGCAGAAGGATCACCACAAGTCTAAACTGCGTAGAGACCTTGCAACAACCATGCATTTAAAAAAGAAAAAGCCCCAGTGTAACCCATACACAAATCTCCTACAATGACAACATGTGTGCTTAGCTTTCTTTTCCCTGTCATCTCTCTTTTGTCAAGAGCTTCCTATTATATTGTACAGTAAGTACCTAACAGGAAAATGAAATATGAATAAAATAAAATATTAAATATATATTGAGTGTTTAGAAAGAACATCAACATTTTCCACGTCAACTGTTTGCTCACTAAACCTCAAAAATAACAACAGAAATAAATTTCTATGTGAACCATAAAGAGAATACAAATAGAAGCCAGGCGTGGTGGCACACGCCTGTAATCCCAGCATTCGGGAGGCTGAGGCAGGAGGATCGGTGCGAGTTTGAGACTAGCCTGGGCTACAGAAGTGAGCTCAAGGCCAGCCTCAACTGCATAGCGAGACCCTGTCTCAAAAAGACAAAAAAAAAAAAAAAAAAGAGAATACAAATAGAACTATCACAGCAATAATCTTTCATCATCCCATCTAAGGCAGTTTTCACACATAACAGCAGCATGGTCTATGTAAAAATATCAGTGGCAATGATAATATACGTGCTTTGTTTTTCTGCCTTCTTTGGCAGGACACACTTGACATCTTGACGTCTTCCTGTTTTCTTAAGAGGTTCATGCGATGTTTCATCTGTTCACCAGTCTGATCTAGACATCTTTTGCAGAGTTCTTTGAGCAGATATACGTTGTTCTTCCTCTGTTCTAGTAGATAATTTTTCAATTCTAGTCCCAATCCTCTAAGAAAATTTCTTTGAGATATTTTGTGTTTGTGGTTTCCTTTGTAAACTATGAAACTATTTGTGCAGATATGTTTGGGAACCAGTACCACACAATCACTGGTCAACATTTTGTGTTTTGAGTGACATCACAGTTTCTGCATAACTCATCAATAATACTTATTCCACCTTTAATTTTGTTGTGAAATGTGATCATTTCTAGCTTCTTTTGTGTTGAAGATTCACCATCAATTTCTACATCGGAATTTTTTTTTTCAGTACCAGGGATCGAACTTAGGACCCTGTGCTTGCCAAGCAAACAGTTATTCTACTGGGCTATCTCCCCAGCCCCTGAAATTCTTGTTTTCTACTGTAATACACTTAACTGGCTTTGCTAGTACCCCTCCAATCATCCTATCATTTATTTTTAATCTATCCTTTCATTAAATCAACAAATATTTTCTCAAAGCCCCCAAAATATGTTTTGAGAATTGTGACATATTGTTCAACATAGTTATGTAGTTATCATTAACTTTTTTTTTGGGGGGGGGGCTATGGATAATCATATAAATGTATAATTATAACACATATTAAATATATCTAAAAAGAGTTCCATGCGATAGTATATCAAGAGAATTTGGAAAGACAGAGAATATACCTTAAATAAGCATTTCAATTTAAGGTGAGACTCAATGACTGAAAGACGGCTAAGATAATCATACCACTAATTTTTATTAGTTCATTGAAAGGAACAGTTAGTGCTTATATTGTTTGATCAATTTTGCATGCTTTTACCTGCTAATCTGAGCAACTACTGAGATGACAATATGCAATATAATAACCACTGTTAATTTCCTGTCTTGTTTTGAAATTCTGTATTGTTTTTATTGTTTTTCTTCTCTTTAAAATAGGAAACGAGGGTCGGCCAGATAGCTAAGGGAACTAAAGCACCTGCTTAGGGATTGATCCCCAGTGTGCCAACACCATCATTTTCTTTGGTTAGATTTTTCAGATTAGGTAGCTGATAGCCTTGAATTCACTATTAGCACCAGCTGTTCTTGAACTTTCACAAACATCCTGCCTCAGCCTGTCGAGTGTTAGGATTATAGGCATAAACCACTAACCATCCCTATCGCTATCAATCTAATCATTATGGTGTAGTGTTAACAGTATCAATACTACTTTGTTTTTCTTCTTTTTTATTTATTTATTTTTTATCATTATGGCTAGCTCAGCCTGCCCTGGGGGGCACAGCATGTGGTTCCCCAGGATCAGACCTCAGTCACTGCAGATGCCTAAGCTTTCCTAAGCAGGCACTTTAGACCACTGAACCATCTCACCGGCTCCTGTTTTTCTTCCTTGTATAGAAGACAAATGTTAAATTGTTCTGAAATCCAAAGACTGAACTGTGTGCATTTCTCTTTTGTGAACTTACAATACTTTTTTTTTCAGGAATCTCTACTTTGTTTTTGTGAACAGTTCCTGTGCTATTCAACTGGCGTTACTTTAGTGAATGTAACATCAATAAGTAACTCATGAACCAATTGTGTTTTTGCTTTGTTTTGTTTCTTGTATTTTTAGGGCAGGGTCTACAGGGTGTTCAGGGTCTAATCTACTAGATTAGACTCATCGCAATCCACCTGTTTATAGCCTCCTAAGAACTGGGATTACAGGCGTGCCACCATACCCAGTCTGCTGTCTCACTGGGCCCCAGGGGTGGGGCTGACATGGCAGGCTCAGGGATTGAACCCCGGGCCCTTGTGCCTGCTTGCAGGCACTTTAATCCAGTGAGTTATTTGGCCGGCCCTCTTGAAACAATTGTTAAAAGTGACATTTGGGTTATTTTTTGAAATAGGTGCAACAAATTTGGTCAAAATGTCATAGAGTTTATTATAGAACAAATAAAGACCTGGTGGCTAAGTTCTAGGATTAATTTCTAAATTCAAGGTATAAAACACCCTTTCATCTACATGTGTATATATATATATATATATATATATATATATATATACTCTTTATTACATTAGGAAGGTTTATTTGGCATATATTGCTGAAAACTTCAACAGTGAAATAATGCCAGTTGTTTGCCAATTGTCATGTAGTAGGGTGACATATAAACTGCTTGACAGTTTAAAACAAAGCTTTCACAAAATAAGTGAATAGCATTCAAATTGCTGGATTTCTTTTCTTTGTGGGTCTTTTTGTGATCAAAATGTAGGCAATTTTGAAAGAAAAACCTCTTGAGTGTCATTGTTATTCTAAAAATCTCACTGCCACATCCCCATAAATCACTTCTCTAAAAATCTTTTAGATTCTGACAATTAGAATGATTAAGTCCTGCTATGAAGGCTCTTAATTCAGATAGTAAGATGTCATGATAAATATATCTTTGAGTATTACTATTGATGCATATGGAGTATTTCACTTGTATTCCATTATTAGTGTGTTTTGAAACATCTTGCAACATATGGGCCATTAAAAACAACTTCCAACATTGAATCATAGTTTTGACATTCTGTCTAAAAGTTTCACCCCTGACAAGGACCTATTAACATTCTTTGACCTCATTCTTCTAATGAATAGTTCAGGGATGCATGGCAGTTTTAGTGTTTCGACTAGCCAAATATTTATTTACATTCCTCTTTTCTTCCTCATCTGAATCAAGGTCTTCATTCTGTTTTTCTTTTTCGTTTCTCTACCTGTTATAACTCTGTTTATAATATCTGTCCTGTTGTTACGGTTTGTGTCTAGTTGTCTGCCCACAGCCTCATGCAGTCACGAGGCAGACTTCTAGAGTCTGTGATTAACTCATGCTCCACTGGGATTGTGGGTGTGAGTGCTACACCCAGGCTGGGGAAGATACCCTGATTACAACTTAAGGGAGACAGACGTGCTCTCTACGGCCATTGCTGCTCCTTCTCCAATTTGCTCTTGCTATTTTGCTGTAATCCACCACCGTAAACTGCTGCTCTCTTCCATGTGCCAGTCTGCCTTGGAGCCAGCTTTTGTGGACTTAAACCTTCACAAAATGTGAGCTAAATAAATCCTTCCTTTATTTGCGGTGTTGGGTATTTTGTCCCAGCAAGGAGAGAAGAGTAACAGAGATACTTATCTTGCTAATTTCTTTGGCATACATGATCCAAGCCATCACTGATAGCTGAATGATCTGCTGACTCACTTCCACCCAACTCTCAAATTTGTAAAAGCAGATTTGCATACTACATCATACTGAATTAGGCTATTTCTAACAAAATAAATCAAAAGAAAACACGTAATAAAAATACAAGTACACAAAAATATAATTGCATAATGTGGGCAAAACTAACCCATTTTTAGTAAATGAAACATTTATTGATTCATATATTTGTGTTTTTATCTTTTTTATTTTTGAAAGGGAATAAAAAATAAAACACTAGAAATGATACAAAATTTCACTAAAAATGAAAGGCACTTTCACAAGCATATATATGTATATGTTATAATACATTGCATAGTGTGTCTTCAAATTAGTTTTTCAGTTTATCAGATATAAACATGCAAAATTAGTCAAAAGATAATAAGAAAATAAGAGAGTAAAAAACTTAAGCATTAACTGCTCCTTCTTTCTTTTTTTTTTTTTTTTTTTTTTTTTTTTTTTTTTTTTTTTTTTTTTTTTTTTTTTTTTTTTTTTTTTTTTTTTTTTTTTTTTTTTTTTTATAAACAGGGTCTCACTGTGCAGTGCAGGCTGGCCTTGTGCTCACTTTTGTAGCCCAGGCTGATCTCAAACACACTCAGATCCTCCTGCCTCAGCCTCCCAATTGCTGGGATTACAGACATACACCATCATGCCCAGCTTCAACTGCTCCTTTCAAGAGAGCAGCAGAAATCAGCAGTATGATTATCCAACTATCTTGTGTATGTACATGTATATTACCTTTTCCCTTCCTTTTTTCTTTCATTCTTTTCTCCTTTTCTTCATCCCAGACTTTCCTTCCATTTGAACAGTTTCTTTCTCCTTCATAGTATCTATTATACCTTTAATGCCCCATTGAACCAATTGATTCCCCTCCTGGATATTTTTCCAGAAAAGCTGAAACCATCATACCACATCGATATATATGCAACTATATTTATAGCACCACAATTTGACATAGCTTAACCTTAGAGACAATCCAAATACCTATCAACTCAGGAATGGATTTAAAAATGTGGTATTTTTATACAATGAAGTACTAATCAATTTTCAAAAAGATAAACTCAAGGCATTTATAGGTAAATGGATGTAATTGGAGATCATACACATAAGTGAAAGAAATTAGACCTGCACGTGTAAACATCATCTTATCTCCCTAGTATAAGAACCCAAAAGAGTAAAACTTCCCCATTTACATTTTCACAGTGCACACCCACACTGTTCATTGTACCAAGTGGATGAACACAAAGATTACTTCCTGTATTTCTCAGGACAGCCACTGAGAGGTACAACCAGCTGCTTTTGTGCCAAAGTATGTATTTTCTTTAGAAAAATATGGTCAGGTTTTATTTCACCCACTGTGATGCCCATTTGAAGTCAGTAGTTGGCTGGAAAGAGCCTGAAAATTTTGGTCATGTGGTTTTATTGACATTCCCACTTACCATGAAAAGCTTTGTACAGACACGACTGTGCCTTCTCTTCCCATCCTCCAGGAATTAAGAAAATTAGATACAGAAGTAAACTTGTACAGATTTCTTTGTTTTGTTTGCTTTTTGCTTCATTAGAATATTTCAAACTATAGTGCTGGTACAATAATTGGTTGGTACATTGAACTGGTAAGGTTGGCGAAATGGTCACTAGCGTATTCTTTCTTTCTGTGGCATGAACACAACTGACAAATGGAGCGATAAAAAGTATAAAGCTCCTGTGTTTATTTAATAGACTGGAAAAATGAAAAAAACTCTCCCTAGTGAACTTGGTGGAAAATAATTGCTGGCAGGAGAATAGCAGCTATAAGCACAATAAAGTAAGAAAGTCAGATCTTATGAGAAAGTAAATTGAAAGCTTTCCTCCAGCAGCTCAATATTATTTTATTTGTTATATTTCAGGAAGAGAACATAATAGGGATCATATCATATGTACTTTTTAAAAACATAATACATTTCCCTGCCCCTCCTCTTTTTCTCTTTCTTCCTTTCTTATTGCTTCCCCTCCCCCATTTTCTGTCTCTTTCTATCTCCTCTCTCCTCCCTAGACTACCATAATAACTCCATGTGAACAGGATAATGTGCTGTAAAAAAGGCACTTTCACAAGCATATATATGTATATGTTATAAATTATATATATGCAGGTTTTTGTCATGTTCATAGCATTATTTATAGAAACGCAGTATTATACCTCTTATGCAGCTAGATTTTATCACTCAACCACACACTTATGAAAGTCCTAATCAAATGAGATGATAATGTTTCAATTAATTATTTTAATGTCTGTATAATATGTTAAAGATTGATACAGCCTTCTTCCTATTTATGGGGCTTTACATTGTTTCAGAATTTTAAGTGCATGAATAAGCTATAATAAACATTACACATATATTATTACAATGCTATAATTGTTATATCTATTTTTTAGGCAAGCTTTCCACACATGAGGTTTTTGATCAGAGTATACATATATATATTTTATTTTAGACACTATAGTATTGTCAGGCTACGGTTCAAAAATGGATTTAATAATTCATACTTTGTCTGTAAAGTATAACAGTACACTTCCCTCTGTATCTTTATCTCTAAAGAAAATGATAGTGTCATCAATCTGTTATGTTTTGCTAATCACATGGTTATACAGGCATACAATATTGTTACTTTAATTTGCATTTCTTGGTTTCTGATAATTTTGAGTATCTATATTTTGGCCATTACATATATTTTGGGGGGTAAATTATCCATTTGTCCTACTTTCTCTTATTTGCTGACCATTAATGGGAACTTCAGTTATTAAATTTATGCTATCTATGATGAAAACATATTTTTAGCACTACAATTTCTCATTGGCCTTATAAAATGTTTAGAGGATTTTTGTTTCTCATCTTAAGAAGTTTCCACAAAGTCTAAGCTTTATGAAAAGAAATCTTGATTCTTTTCTATAGTTTCAGCCATTTAATTATCTATTCATTTCTTCATGCTTATTTCATGTTATTCCTTTAATAGGAATTGCAATAACATATTATAATTAACATATCAGTATTGTATACACATTGATACAGGGTATTTTGGGAAATCTAATACTCTGATTACTTTCACTACACACATCTAAAAAACTTTTATACACCTGGGACTTTTATGATTTTGCATGTTTGAAACTTGTATTTAGGATTCATAGATTTATTTTCATCTAACTTTTACTTCTGCTTTATCTCAATCATGTGTTAACTTTCCCACTTTATTGTTTTAGTGATTACCTGTCCATTTAACCAAATTCTCTTATCAGTTCAAGTACATTTCCCGGTAAGGGCTATGTTCTTACTGTCCTCATAATTCCTGATGGAGTTTAAGTGGCACTGTAATAGCACTAAGAGATGAGCCCTTTAAGAGGTGGTTAGGTCAAGAGGACTTACAGAGGAATTCGTGTCATCAGGAAGATGTAGGCTTAGTTATAGCAGAAACAGGTCCTAAATAAAAGAAGAGTTGTACCCCATCATCTGTCTTTCCTGTGCTCACTTGCCCTTCTGCTGCGTCACAAGCCAGCAGAGAGGACCGCACCACACACCAGTGTCGTGCCCTTGGACTTCATGGCCTGCAGAGCTGTGCATGTCTCAGTCTGTGACATCCTATTATTGCATCAGAAAACAGTCCAAGATCTTAATTCTATTGTGTTTTATAGGAATAAAGTAATATTAACAGACAAAAAAGTTTTAGATTTTGTTTTGCTTTTCATTTGATAGTGACTTTTTATTTATTTTGTGCTGCTTGGAAATGACCCCCTGGGGCTTAGCACATACCAGAGAATTTTGCTTGCACTGGGCCATGTCCCTGCCCAGAAAAGATTTGGATGCTCAGATACACTGGTCTTAATGATCCCCTGTCAGTGTGGACCTAGCCTGAGGTGTTTACCTCCAGGGCCCTGGGATGACGAGCCTTCCAGCCCCACAGCCCCAGCCACCTTTGAGGGCTGACTGTCAGCCCTGGGCCCCAGTAGCTGGTAAGTGGTGTTGAAGAGGTTGATAGTGGAGTGGAGCTGTAGGGCGGATTTCAGGCCCAGGAACTGCAGCAGCTTGACCTGCATCTCTAGCCCGGCCAAGGTCAGGTCCCTAATAGTGCTAGGACCCATAGCCTCTGTCATCTCCGTGAACTTCTTCGCCTCTATTTCCACCAGCTGCTTGACCTTGCTCAATTACAGCTCCAGCTGGGCCTAAGCATAGATCAGTTCCTGTTCTCGTACTTTCTATATGCGCTGGAGCTCAGCATCCATCTCAATAACCAGTGCCTGTGCCTTCAACCTGGCCCTCAATCTACACAACCTCTGCCCGTGACTCATCCTCTGCCTTGGCGGACCTGGTGCTCTCCACGGCCACGCTCATGTCCTCATGCTCCAAGAGTTGCTTGTGAGCCTTCTCAGCTTCTCACTGGTTTAGGATCTTCTGCCGCTCCAGCTGTCCATGGGCCTCTTGCTCCAGCCTCTGAGCCTTGGGCTTGGCCACTGGCCTCCTGAGAGTTGGTAGTGATCTCAATGGCCAGCTGGATTCTGAGCTGCAGGGTGCCTCAGGTCTGCTGGTCTACAGGCTCCACCAACTGCACATTCACGCTGCTGACCAAGGGCCCATTCTGGGGGAAGAAGGCCGTGATCCATGGGCCTGGGTGTGGCCAAGCCACTGGGGGCCCCTGGCTTCAGAGGTCTTAAAGCCTAAGACAGCAGCATGGATGATGCTGGCCGAGTTCTTATGGAAGTCGTTAAAGCTGACTAAGGCCACAGCTCCCCGCACACATGATACAATGGTCTAGCAAGTAATGTCCACGAACTCAGGCACTGAGAAGAGCTTGGCCACCTCCTGAGGGTCATTCCAGTCACTCACTTCAAAATTCCAGTTGTAGGCAAGCTTAAACTCTCTTATCCATTATTCATACGAATTATTTTCTTGTCTGTTTTACTCCATTTGCTACAACTTCTAAGACATTAATAATGTCAAGAGCAAACAATTTTATCTAGTTCCTGATCATAATTGAAATGATTTAAGCATTTTAGTGTTTAGAATAATCATGGCCTATTTTTTAGTCTTTTCATTTCTAAAAATGTTTCTCATGTGCATTTTTTTCTTTTTTCTTTTTATTTCTTAATATCTTTTTTCAGTTTCAAAACACAATCATGTGCATTTTTTTCTTAAAAGTTTTTATTAATATGTCTGCTGAGTTTTTATTCAAATGACTTTTCAGCATTTTTTGACATTTTCATATTGCTGGTTTTTCTGATGTCTATAAAACCATCTATTCTTGAAATAAGTTCTACTTTGACGTATTGTATTTGTTAATACATTGTGAGGTTGTTCTACCTAAAATTACACTTAAAGATTTTTGGGGTGGGGGGTACTTGGGTTCAAACTCATGACTTTGCACTTGCCAGGCAGGCACTTGTGCCACAGAGCTATTTCCCCAGCCCCACTTAGATATTTTGTATGTAATAAGTAATATTGATATTTGAACTGTATTTTTATTGGGTTTTAGTAATAAGATTGGGTTCATAAATACAAGGAGAAGTTACCTATGTTCTATTATTTTAAATAGTTTTACTCTATCAGAATTGTTCATTTTTAAAAAATAAGTGGCACTCAGCTATAAAATTGTCAGTCCTTAACAGGATTTTCAGTATTATATTTTTAACCATTTTTCTTATCTCCTTCATAGTATTCAGTCTATTCAAGATTTCTACTTCCTCTTCTTTGAATTTTAATCATTTTATGTCCCTAAAAAAATTATCAATGCTTTCCTAGGTTCCCAAAGTATTTTTTTGAGATTAAAGTTTTCTATGTACATAGTTAACTAGTTTATAAATATTACCATTTTATCAAAACCATGTTCTTTAGAAATCATTCAATGAATACATCTCTTAGTTACTTTTTACTTGTTGCTGGGACAAATGCCCGACACTCAAAATGAAGGAAGGAAAGGTTTATTTAGCTCACAGTTTGTGGAGGTTTCAGTCCATATTCAGCTGGCCCAAGGCTGAGTGAACAGGGCAGAGAGCATCCAGTTCATGGTGGTGCAACAGCAACAAAATGGTGACAGAGGTATCCAACCAAACAGGGCAGCAGAGCAACAGCCTGAGTCTGTCTCTCTGTCTCTTTTTAAATTATATCAGGCTCTCTGCCTTAGCCTATCCCCCTCAGGCCACACCTATAATTCCCAGAAGACCCATAATCTCATCACTACTAAAACACATAATCCCAGTGGATCACGAGTCAAGTCTCAAACTCTAGAGGTCCCCATCCCATGATTGTATGAGGCTTTGAGGGGACAACTAGACATCAACCATAACAATACACTTGTGTCAAATAAGCAGACATTTCTTGATTCTTCCTTCTACTGGTCATTCACTCTGGGCTCACAACAAAGAGGCAACATTTCTGCCTGTCTTTCTTCGTCCATCACAAAAATTTGTGTGCAGCACACATCTGTCCCTATTTACTAGTTAACTTTTAGTCATGCTTATGTCTTAGTTTCGTATCTTTTTCACTGGAAGGTCTTCCTTGATAACCTAGGCTTGATTGGGGCAGAAGTTACCAGTTAGTGTGACAATGCATACAATTTTTCCTTCTTCACAATTTCTCCAGTAATGATGTGGTTGTTTATACAAGTAAAAGGGTAATGTCTTTCTCTCTCACTAGCTAGTAAGACAGAATACTGGATGGACTATCATCTGCTTTATTGTGTAGTTAAACATGATAGTGTATCTGGCAGACAGGAGTTATGCAATAAATATTTTTATACTAATGAATAAACAAACAAATGGTCAGTTAATCAGAGGACATATAAATTTAAGACCTTTTACTGGAAAGTTTCCACTGTAGGAAAGCCAGACCGCCACATCAAAGATGAAATACTCCGAGGTGAAATACTCATGCAAGAAGAGAGGGCTGGCGAAATGGAGAAAGCAAAATTTCCTGTGTAAAGTTTGAATGAAAGGTCCAGTTGCACCCCAACCCTTGGGTTTGCTGCGACCTACTGGAGACTTCTAGTTCCATTTTTAGTTGAACCTCAAAACAAAAGCAGCTTTTCTTAACCTTCGTCTAACATCTGTTTTCCATCCAGGATGCTACATTGCTTTTGGTTGTTGTGTATCTCAGGTTCTCCTGGCTCTGAGAGTTTCTCAGGCTTTTCTTGTTTTTGATGACCTTGGCGTTTTTGTACTTCTATTTTGTTCTTTCCAATTTTATGTTTATTTTTGTTAACTTCATTCTTTCTTTTCCCGTTGCTAGTATTCACTGGATTTCATAAATCTCATTGCATTATCTTTATTCTTTTTTAAAGCTTTACTTATTTATTTTATGGCCAGCTCAGACTGCTCTATCTTTATGATTTTATTAACACTTTTTTTTTTTTACTGCAGTTTTCTATTCTATTAATCCTTCCCTACCCAGAAGCCTGGAAGAAAACACATGTTTTCTGTAATTTTTTAAAAAAGAGTCATTGATTTCCTTCAAATAGTCTAAATAATGCAAGTCTTTCAGAAATCTTTTACTTTCTCTATTCTTCATAACTGTGACCATACATAGACCAAGGTGAAATCCTTGAAATATCTTTCTTCATTTCTCTTTTCGTTCACCAGTAACTTCTAGCTTTTCCTGAAACATCTTAGTATTTTTTAGTTCCAGAGCACGATTAAAATTGCCCCTTGTATGTTCAGACTTCTCATTTAGGGTAACCGTTGAGCATTCTAGTTCTATGACCTTTATTGGATCAACTGTGTATGCATGCAGACTGCTGTTTCTTTTCCTCTGAAGTTATCCATTTGGCCTCTGATGAGGACCTCATGGCAGGTGGCTCCACAGTGGTAGGAAAACCACTGCAAGAGGGGTTGCTTGGTAAGACAGGAAGCCAGAGAGCAGGAAGGAGCCAGACTTGCTCCTGTATAACACTCCTCTCTCCAGATAGCTTAATCAAGTTGTGAAACTATCATCCATCTCTTCCAAAGAAGCTATTCCGCGTGACTCAATCATTTCCCACCAAGCCCCACCCGTTAAAGGATTGACTACCTCAGTAGGTATAGTTTCACCACCTCAGAAGCAACATCCTGAAGACCAAGACGTTTACACACAAACCTCTAAGGTACAGACACATCCAAATTATAGCACATTGGTACCAAACACAAGTGTTTGACTCTGATATCGTTAGGCTACAGATTTTCTCTAGTTTACTCCAGTATCCCAGATCTATGAAGGATAGACTGTCATATCACAGCACACCTATGCTTCCTTCTACCCTGAAAGATGAATGCCATCTCAGCAATGTCTAGGGGATTTGGGTCAGTCTTTTTCTCTCAGTAGTCAGCTACCACTTCTGTATCTTCTACTCAAGGAACTGCACATAAAACGTTACATGACAGTCAGTCTGGTTCCTCAAGTGAGTACTTATTTCTCTCTAAATGTTTATAGTGCTTCTTTTCCTTTCTTGAGGTTCAAAATTGCACAGGCAAGCTTAACAACCATTATGTTCTCATGTGTTCTGCTTAGAACTTGCACATTTAGTTGTTCTTCATTTTAAAGATTTTTCTTCTTTTCTTAATTTAATAGTTGCCTTGTCTTCCTCTGTCCTTTTTCCCTCTCCATATCTTCTTTTATTCCCATGTTAATTTATTGAAAAAAATAGCTCCTGTACAATTATTATTTTCTTGTAGATGGTCTTGTACTTTCGCTCTGTGTTTTGAGAGATTACTCACAGTTGAACTTCTAGACCATAATACAAATCTCAAAAGTGATTACTATTCTCCTTCAGTTCACTTGCATTTTTTAGTTTTAAAGTCATCCAGAAAGTCTGCAAATCTAGACTATGTTTATTTGTCTATCTATTCGGTTTAAGCTTTAATCCATTCACTGAAGCACTTGTTGAGTGTTGAGTATGTTTTCCTCTCTCAGGCTCTGGGTTCTCTCTAAACATTGTGTCTCAGGCCCCTGCCGGATCCTTTGGATGATTCCATGGCTCAGAGGCTCCCAAGCATGGCACCTGAGACTCTTTCAGAGGATCCATAAGATTACAGCTACTTTTATAAGAACATTAACACGCTATTTGCCTTTTTCATCATATTGACATTTGCTTTAGTGATATGGAGGCAATGATGGGTAAAGTTGCTGGTTCTTCAGCAGGAATCAGAGCAGCATTAGCAAATTTACCAGGTGTCACCATACCCTTTCCCTTGGGGAGAAAATGAGGAATTAAAGACTTGAGTGGTTGGTAAAGGTCACTGCAATAAAGAAGCTGGGCTCACTTCCAGCATGTGGACACTAGGCCGCTCTGTAATCACCCTCTCCTTAGTAAGCCAGCTCTAATTTTGGAGAAAAAAAGAGGATGGAAATTATATGTATATAAAATGTACCAGCACCTGTTATATGAGAGTGGCAAGAGAAAAGGAAAAAAAAACTTTTTCCCCTTTTATTCATTTTTAATGTTGTCCAAAACTGAATGTGTTTCTTTGGCAACAGAGAGAGAGAGAGAGAGAGAGAGAGAGAGAGAGAGAGAGAGAGAGAGAGAGAGAGAGAGAGAGAGACAGAGAGACAGAGAGAGACAGACAGAGAGACAGAGACAGAGACAGAGAGACAGAGAGAGAGACAGAGACAGAGAGACAGAGAGAGAGACAGAGACAGAGAGAGAGAGACAGAAGGGGGGAGACTGCCATGAGGTAAAGGTTTGCCCTGGCCAGGTGCCAGCAGGGATGCTTAATCCCTCTGAGCTGAGATGTATTTCTTTTTTTTTTTTTTTTTTTTTTTTTTTTTTTTTTTTTTTTTTTTTTTTTGCCTTTTTGAGACAGAGTCTCGCTATGCAGTTGAGGCTGGTCCTGAGCTCACTTTTGTAGCCCAGGCTAGTCTCGAACTCACACCAATCCTCCTGCCTCAGCCTCCCGAGTGCTGGGATTACAGGCGTGAGCCACCACGCCCGGCACTGAGATGTATTTCAAACCCAAAGCTAAGGTGACACTTTCCTCTGTTGTACTTTACTTTTCATCAGGATAAAAAGGAAGCCTGGGCTCTTGATAGAGGTCCACATCCTGCATTTTTTTCTTTTAGTAATAAACTTTCTCCTGGAAGCAGGGCCAGATTCATAACTTGAGAGGCCTAATGCAAAATGGAAATGAAGTCCTGTTGTTCAAAGTCAAAGAAAAAGTGCTATTAAAAGTACAGAAACATTAAGATTTTTGTTTAAAAACTGTTTTACTATTTGCCAAAAAAATTAAGTGATAAGTGATGCATGAGCAAAATCATAAATGTATAGATTTGAAAGGTAATATTTTACTTTTATAATTTCATAACATAACAATGTGATACATAGTGAGGTTTTATTAATGTAATATCTTAATTAATAAGATTTTTCAGTTCACTTTTCTAGAAATGTATTAGTTCATCAAAACCTATACATTTAATTTTATTTTTAATAGTTATTAAAATAATATGAAAATGGAATATGATAATTTTTAATTCTAAGAAGTCCCTTTTCATAGGAAACTGTTCTTGAAGTTATTAAGAATACATTATTGGGCTGAGGAGATAGCTCAGCAGCCTAAGCACCTGCCTGGCAAGTGCCAGACTGAGTTCAATCCCTGGTACCGCATGTCACGCCAACCCTAGAATCCCAGGCATGTCCTGACAGCCACTGAAGCCAGGTGTGATGGCACACATCTATATTTCTAGCACTGGGGAGGCTGAGACAGGAGCATCACTATAGTATGAGCTGTGTAGCAAGCCCCTATAACAAATAAATAAGTGATTTTTAAATTTTTTTAATTTTTAATTTTTTGAAAAGGAGGGAAAATTTATTTCAACTCATCGCTAGTAAGATTTCAGTACAAATTCCCTCAATCCAAGGCAGGGTTGCATAGCAGAGCAGAATCACAGAGAAATAGTTCATAGTGTGGCAGGCAGGTGGCAGAGAGCAGCAAGCAGCAGCCTGCCCTGTTTTCTATCCCTTTATATTCATCCAACTACAAACCCATGGCATGGTGCCACACACAGCTCGGGTAGGACTTCAATTATCCATATCCTTAATTCAAGTATTGCAACTTAATTGAGCCCTTCCCCAAAACCTCACCTGTGGACATCTGGGGCTACAGGGAACATATAGATACAAATGATAACACACTCTAATTACTTTGTGTTTTGTTTGGGCCAGGAAATTGGGACTTTTATACAGGAATAGAAGAATTTTTAAATTAAAAAAATACATTATTGTAACTATTTGGGGATGCAATATTGGGATATATTTTTGATAAATTATATAAGTTTTATTGCAGATAGAGCAAAAAGACTTAGCTTTATGTAAATCTGTGTTGTAGAAGATCAAAGTTGACTTTCAGTGTAAATATATACATGCTTTATATAATGTTATTTTAATATTGACTCTGACATTTCCTGTACTTTTTGCAGCTTTGATTGTGACTTCTAGGGCTTTGGCTGAAGTCACTATCACCAGTCTGGACCGAGGTCATGGCCTGGATATTCCCCAGGAGTCCCTGGCCTACTCCAGAGCAAGCACATGAGATGGATGTCAATGACCCATAAGTACCCTGCATGCAGTGTCAGGGGCTGCTGCTGGCCATGCTGCTGGCACAAGCTGTGGGTTTCATGACCCATCAGACATCGTCAGAAAACACAAGTTCAAGGGTAAACTATATCGCGTTTCACAAGTGTCACAGAGGACCGTTAAGCCAAGCACCAGTTCCTGGTCCTGCAGTCCCTCAGCTCCAGTGCCATGAAATCAACCAGCCTGAGAGTCCAAGACATATTAACAGTAATTGCTGGTTTCCCACTCACTATTGGTTTGAGTTGGAGTAGTTAATGCACTTTTTATTGTCAATCTAGTAAGTAATTTGTCTTATAAATCTGCCGCCTACAATCTGTCCTAGAGAAGGTGGACGTTTTGTGCAGCTCTCTTTAGTCAACAGCTGTTTCTCCTCTCCTTGTAAATCAGTTGGTTATCTCCTCTAGAAAACACAATTTTGAACAATCCCAAGTGACTTAAAGTATTTGCTGCTTTTTTCTGAGTCCTAATCTTCTCCGTTGGTTATTAGCTGTGCACATAGAAGCAGTGGCACTATCTGGCAACTAAAAATTTCATTGCCATGGATGCAAACCCTAGTGGAATTCAGAGTGCAACTTCTGGAGCAACACTACTTACTCAAACCCCTATCCCACCACCACTTTTCTGCTGTCAGCTTTTGACATATTGTTAACCTTTGAAACCCTCATCTTTAAAATGAAGATAATGGCCTAGCTTTTAAAATAGAGTTTGAAAAACGTTTATTGACTAACAAGATTTTTGTGCAAAATGTAGATGTTTACTGGGGCTTTCTGAATGGAACAGGAATAGGAATCCAATTCAGTAAGACCATTGAGGAAGTACAAATAGGGGAAGGTTTCTGCAACATCAAACAAAAGGGGTGTGGGGGGTGGGGGTGTTGGTGTGTCTGTTTCTGTGTGTCTATCAATGTGTGTACATAAATAGAAAGGCTGTGGTTCTCTGATTGTGAACATGAACTACCCTCTCCTTACCTGAAAGAGGGTTCTGGGGTTCTGTGTGTGCATCCAACACATTAATTGCTGGGACTGCTCCCTCCTGATTAGGTGGCAGCCGTGAGCAGAGGTCTAGAGACAATATGGCCAGGGAACATAAAACAGGGTGCTTTCTCCTACCACATCAAATAGCAGACATTTTTCAAAGTGTCTTTTATTTTTAAGTGGGACAAGGCTTCTTAAGCCTACCTTACATTTGGTCAGGAATTTGAATCATAAACCAGGATTCTATAAAGAAAGAATTCATACTATTAAAAAAGGGTTTCATATTTAATTTTCATCAGCTTTGCTAGGTTAGGTAGGCTTAATTCACCAACCTAAAAACCAATAGATAAGTGTATCAAAAATTATATTTCTTCCTTGATGACTCTATAAAATACAAGTGTGACAAGGAAATAAGTCAGAAGTTATTAAACCATTACATTTTGTTAAATTTCCTCATGATTTCTGTTGCAGAATACCTGCAGATGCCTCTGCCACTAAGCAAGCGATCTCTGTAAATGATCACCAAACCTGCGTCTCCCCATGCTCCCACTGTCACTGCTTAAACTTATTCTGCCTCTGCAGCCAAGACTGGAACTTGATTGACCTAGCCAACATTACTCCATTATGTGCTTTGTTCATTTTTCACTGTTTTCAGTGTCAGATGGGATAGGATCTGATGAGAACCCAAACAAGAAGCAAAGGAGCCACTGTGAGGTTTTACAACAGACAGGTGCAACATACAGATGGAAATGCTGAGATGCCTACAGAAGATGGTGAAGAAAACTAGAACCCAGCAACAACAGCACTGGTACAGCAGTACGGATCTTAAATATCCCTCAAAGGTCCTGTGTTAAAGGTTTGGTTCTTAAGAGTGGGGCTACAGGGAGGGGATGGAATATTTAAGAGTTGGAACCCAGAGAAAGTCTTAAGTCTCAAGCCCTTGAAGAGAACAGTGAGACTCCAGATTTTCTCCCCACGCTGCCCAGCCATGAAGTAAATGGCATTGCACTCCAATGCACTTGTACGATGAAGTACTACATCAGCACAGGTCCGAAGCAACGAGGCCATCCGACCCTGGACTGAGATCTCTGAAAGTATGAGCCAAAATAAACACATTGGTTTATCTCCAGTGCTAGTTGACTAAAATACAACATGGGGTACAGGGTAGAAAGGCACCACAAACTCACCTGGGAGTGGCTGACGGGCTCATCCAAAGAGGTAGAGCCATAAAAGAGATGTACAGCAACATCCCAGATCAGTTAGGTGGAGTGCCCTGCAGGTGGGACCAACCATTAGTGGCTTGTGAAACTCCTCGGAAATTGCTGAGGGCAGCTGAACTGCAGAAGCCCTGCTGTGAGTGCCTAGACAGATCCTGCATTCCTGATGTAATCTGTCCCAGGCTGAACTGACATAACATCACCCAGAGTTTGTACACAGAGACTAAGAACCCCCAAAATCCAGGCAGCCAGCCTACTAAAGTATCTGTCATGGGTTAGATCTAAAATGGATTGGAGGGGCTGGGGAGATAGCTTAGCAGTCTAAGCACCTGCCTGGCAAGTACAAAGTCTTGAGTTTGATCCCCAGTACCAAATGAATGAATGAATGAATGAATAAATAAATAAATAAATAAATAAATAAATAAATAAATAAAATTTCTTCAGCACCTCCTACCTTCAGAGGTGGGACTTTCAGAATGTGACTGGATTCTTGGAGCGCTATATTCATCATGGCTGTATGTGTATTAGGAAGTAAAGCCCAGGTGGAGAAGGTGGGTCACTGGGGTAAGGCTTTGGAAAGTTCTTTTCTCTTTCCAGCCTTCCCTGTGCTCCATTCCTGGATGCCACGGATTGAACAAGTTTCCCCACCATGTCAGTTTTGTATTAGAGCAACCAAGCATGAACTCAACCCTCTGAAAGTATAGGCGAAAAATAAAGCTCTCCCCCCTTAAACTGTAAGTGTCAGGTATTTTGCCCCAGCAGTGGAAAAGTACAAAATATTGTACCTTTGAAGAAATACCCTCAAACTAGATTTGATCTGTGGAAAGTTTTTGATAGGTAATATTTTTAGTAATTTCTCTATATAAAAGCACTAACTTAAAAAACATATCTTGTTTAATATCTACTGAAAAATGATTGAATATCACATTCTATGCCAATTACAGTAAGCTACTATCTAGTACGTTGATGAACAGGGTATTTCAAATATACATAAATTACTAGAATAATATATCCTGCTTAATACCTCTATTAATTTGCACATATTGGGCCAGACAAATAGCTCAGCAGATTAAAGCACATGCAAGCGGGAGCAGGGTATGGAGGTTCAATCCCGGGGCCTAATATGCTGGCATTGCCCCTGGGGTGCTCTGAGATGGCAATTGAGACTGGGCATCGTGGGGTGCCTATAACTTCAGCTCTTGGGAGGCTATAAACAGACAGATCACTACGAGTCGGATCTACTAAGTGAGACCCTGAACACCATGTAGACCTTTCCCTAAAATACACACACACACACACACACACAAACAACTTGCACATATTAAGTATATACTAATTATTTAATAAACTAATCTTCAAAGAAAGATTAATGTTCAATGTGATACCATTGTGATTTTTATTGCATTTTAATCCTTTGAAAATTGATAATCCATGATGATACATATAGCAGATATATTAATGAGAAATAAACTTTTTTTTTTGTCTTTTTGAGACAGGGTCTCGCCATGCAGTTGAGGCTGGTCCTGAACTCACTTTTGTAGCCCAGGCTGGTCTCGAACTCGCATCAATCCTCCTGCCTCAGCCTCCCGAGTGCTGGGATTACAGGCGTGAGCTACCACGCCCGGCCTGAAATAAACATGTTAATATGATCATCTTTAAATGACTGAAAAGGCATCTGAAGATTTTGTATAGCCCCGGGGTAATCACCACAAACACTAATTATTATCATAAACATTGTTAAAAAACAAAACTGCTTGGCAAAATGCCAGATAAACAAATTCAAGTAAGCCCCTGGTAACTGAAAAAAGAGTTGATGGCTTTTAAAGGACTGCTTTCATTTAGGGTCTCTGCACTTTTCATTAAGTATTCATTCAAACAATGCATGTTTCTTAAGCAATTGATAAGCATCCTAGGGAAAAATAAGACAAATAAGGTAACCTGTATATCATAGAGCACCCTAGAACTTAATGGAAAGAGTTACGTAATCACACAAATCAAGTTCTGGTATGGTATAGTAGGGCTAGTGCCAATGTTCTGCAGGGTTTGAGGCAAGAGGACATGAGAAGGGACATTTGAGAACAAATGCCAGCTGATGACAGAGAACAGCCGTGCTTGTTTAAAAGGATCTGAAGTGTTTTAGTCACTTTCCTTGTCTCTGAAACAAAATTCCTGACCCTTGCGACTTAAAGGAAGAGAGGATTATATTGTGTCATGGTTCCAGTCCAGTGCAGATGTGATCTGGCAGAAGTGCCTAGGCAGAGGATAGCTGCTCATCCCATGGTAGCCAGGGAGCAAAGAGAAGAAGGAGAACGATAAAAGAGGTGTTCAGAGGCTGGGCATGCACCTGTAATCCCAGCACTGGAGAAGATGAGGCAGGAAGATCACTACAAGCTCAAGGCCAGCCTGGGCTGCAAAATGAGTTTGAGGCCAGCCTGGGCTGAATAGTGAAACCATGTCTCATAAAGACAAGAAAGAGTTGAAGACAGACTACACGATCTAGCTAACTTCTACACAGGTGAAAATTTAGGGGGTGGGGCATTTAGACCTAAACCATAGCAGGAAGTAACTTAATTAAAGTAATCTTGGTGTGCCAAATGGACACAAACCAGAAAATCCATTAGGGAAAATCTGAAAAATCTAAGCAGAGAGTTCCAAACAGGACAATTGGAGGAAGTATAAAAATGAAGGATGGGTGCTGGAAGCATTACACTAAAAACAATCCATAACTTTTATACCTGAGTGTCTCTAAGGATTGATGGGGAGGGGCGATGAAGAGGTCCTTAAAAGGAAAAATAATGACTGTTGTCCTTCAGATATATCTGGCTAAAGGCTCAGAGCACAAAAATAGCCATCCACCGAGACTTTGCTGAGCAACTCATACTATAGGCAAAGCAGTTGTGTGCTACTTCATTGTTTAACCTATATCCAGAAATAAAACACTCACTTGCCATTTTTATTCCAAAATATTTGGAATCTCTTAGTTAACACACTATTCTTAAAAGCTTTCAAAACTAACACTATGCATCATTTTTATATGCATCAGACACAGACTATCTCCACTTCACCTTAACAAATTTCAACGTTGATAATATTGTCCAAGCTTTTAGGTTTTATGTTGAAGAAAACTGAATTCTGCCTCTATTGTGGGCAGAGATGCACAGCAACGATGCTGATTTGGCATACTCTGTAGTTTTGTGCTTCACCGGTAAAAAGTACGGAGCCCACTGAGAGAACGGAGCCTGGGTTTGACAACTGAGTGGCAACTAGGTTGATGAGAGCCTCCATGTGCTTCCTAAGGACATCATTTCAACGACTCCTCCTTTTCTCTTTACAGATGTCGGAACTGGATTTTGTGTGAGGGAAGTCAGATAATAACACACACCTACACAGTGCTTGGACATTTACAAACTACTTTCTCACTGTATGTTCACACACTGTAAATTTCAGAATAACCTTGGCAATGCTGTTGTCAACCACTTACAGACAGATGGATGCACCAAGCCCGGGGAGGAGCAAAAGTAGTTAAACCTAGGTCTCAGGATTCCACCCAGCTGAGAAATGACAGGCTCACAAAAGTTAGTCCTAATACTTTGCTATTTTTTTTTTCAGATTTTAAACATTGCAAATAAGCAATCCCTCTTCAAAATTAGCTTCTTATTGTCTTTATTCAACATGTATTTTCAAACATAATCTGAAAGATGGAAAAACGTTTCAATAAACAAAATTCTGATGTCTCAAAATTCACATCTTCATGTTTTATAAATAAATACATGCAGGGCCAGCCAGATAGCTCAGCAGATTAAAGTGCCTACTTAGGCAGACTCAGCAACTGGGATTTGATCCCCAGGCCTGCCCTGCTGGCCCTGGCCCCCACGGTATGCTGAGATATCAACTGAGACCATAATCCCAGCACTTGAGAAGCTGAAAACAGGAGAATCACTGAGAGTCTAATCTATGCAGTGAGGCCCTGTACACTCTCTACACCCTGTACACCCTGTACACCTGTATACCCTGTCCTACATTAATAAATAAATAAATAAATGCAAAATTTTGTCATAATATGCATTTTTTTAAAATTTGGCTTTTAGAGTTTTTGTTTGTTTGTTTTTGGTTAGCTCAGCCTGCCTCAAGAGTAGGTCTGGAATGGCAGGTGGAGCTGAGCACTTAAACAACCTCAATACCCACAAGCCCTCTTATTCCACTTTTAGCACCTCATATTAAGCACATACCATCAGGCAACATTCAAGTGTATAGGATGTTTATAGCCTAAAGATCTTTTTACTTTCCTAACATGATAAAAATTTGAAAAAATGTTTTTTATTCTTTTGAAAAGTTTTTTTTAAGAATTTTTTTATTTTATTTATTGTTTTCTTGTTTCACAACCTTTGTTTACTCACTCATTTTTATGGCCGGCTCAGCCTGCCCCAAGGGCAGCGCTGGCACAGCATGTGGTGCCCGGGATAGAAATGAGGTCCCTGAAGCTGCCCAAGCTTTCCCAAGCAGGCGCTTTAGACCACTGAGCCATCCTGCCAGGCCCTGAAAAGTTTTTTTAAAGTTACTTATAAACTTAAAAAGAGGGGCCCAGCAGGATGGCTCAGTGGTCTAAAGCGCCTGCTTAGGAAAGCTTAGGCAGCTTCAGGGACTGCAGTTTGATCCCTGGCACCACATGCTGTGCCAGCCCTGCCCTCAGGGCAGGCTGAGCCAGCCATAAAAATAAATAAATAAACAAAAGTTCTGAAACAAGAAAAAAAAAAAAAGAACTCAGTTGTTAAAAAAAAAAAAAACTTAAAAAGATATTCAGACTTCATACACTTTTTATTCTAATTTTTAAAAGTTAGTCATTTAGATCTAAAGTTCTATTTCAAAAATAATTATAGGAAACAGGGAGATAGATGTTTTATAAATGCGAAAAGGACCAAGACATGATGGCAGGGCCAGCCAAATAGCTCAATAGATTAAAACATCTGCAAGCAGGTGCAGGGGCAGGGATTCGATCCCCAGGCCCCTCATGCCGGCCCTGCCCCCCAGGGTGCACTGAGACAGCAATTGAGACTGAGTGTGGCAATGTGTGCCCAAAATCCCAGCTCTTGAAAGACTGTAAAATAGACAGATCACTATGAGTCCAATCTAGTAGTGAGACCCTAAACACACTTCAGATCCTTCCCTAAAATAAAAAACAAAACAAAACAAAAAGACATGCTGGCAAGTGAAATAATTAAGATATGTTATGTCCACATACCAACTCCCTGCAATGAACATGATTATTATACATTGCAAACAGGTACTACTAAAATATTTTTAAATGATTATACACTTAAAGTGAGAATGTGTTGTTAGAGCAATGAACACATAATAAACATAAAATAAAGCCTGGATTATGACAGATTAAATTGACACCTATTTGTCTTTTACAGTACCTGCCCATTCTGGCCCTTTCTACCATTTCAACAAAAACAGACAAGAAATCTCTTCCATCTCACAGTAACCCCAGTAGAACAGTCATGCCCAGCGGACCCTGAGCACATTGCCCTGTCAAGTGTGTTCCATAAAACAACTGTATCATTGACACCATTGAAGGGTGTTAGAAATATAAACTCTCAGGCTCTTGTCAGACCTACAGACTCAGAGTCAGCCTTTTGCCAAGATCACCAGGTGACCCATATGTATACTCAAGTTGTAGAACACTATTATGGTTACTGATTCTCAATTCTAGCTTCTCCTTGTAACTGCCCCAGAGAGGCTGACTTAATTGACCTGGGAGAATTTTAAGCTACAGGTGATTCTAATGTATAGCCAAGGCTGAAACCTCTCTGGTCTTGATTAACCTCCTGCCCCCCCCTTTGTAAACAAAAACAACTCGCAGTTCATTAGGAGGCTTGTTCCAGGTTTCCAAACAAACTTGCCCATAGAACTGGAAATTAGACGATCCTCCATCTGACTCGGGATTTCTGCCACTTGTCTCAGTTACTTTTCCTCATTGCTGGGACAAAATACCCAACAGCCAAAATTAAGGAACAAAGGTTTAACTAGCTCACAGTTTGTGGGTGTCTCAGTCCATACTAGGCTGGCAGAGGGGCACATGGCAGAGGGCAGCAGTTCATGGCAGTGGAAAATAGCAAAAGCAAAAGGGAGGAGCATCAACAGCAATGGCAACAGCAGCAGAGAGCAGGTCTGTCTCCCTGCTGTTTTATTCCTGCTATCTGCCCCACGTGGGATGTCACACCCACACCCACAACCCCAGCACTGAATCAAGAATCAGTCACAAACTCCGGAAGCCTCCAATGACTGCCTGAAACTTTGAGGAGACAACTAGACACAAACCATAACACCCTTTTACAAGTCTACTCCTTCCAAACCCCAGACAGCTCTGCACCGACGGATGGGAGCTGGCATAATCCTCACTTCCTAGAGCCGTCTCCATTCTTCTGCCCCCTCCCCTCACTCCTAGGCAGGTTCTGCCTTTCTGGACACGTGAATGCCTCTTACGGTGTTCATCTATATTTGGCTTTCCTACCCTCCTCCGTTCCCAAGCCCTAAAAACATTCTCTTTGTAAAGGCCCTTGCCAGCACCCTGTGCTAATCCTACACATCATCACTTCCAATGGCTCTGTTTTCTCCTTCAACAAAGTGCTCCTACTGCAAAAGAAACATTCTTGACCTCTAAGCTTCCAATTATGCCATTTTAGTTTCTGGCTCAATGCCCACCTTCCATCTTCTTTTGTCTACTGAATCTGCTCTTAATGACTCTTCCACACATCTTGTGGTTCTCAGAGAACAAGCTGACACAGTCACTTCAGAGACCCCCTTGCCAACCCACATCTGTTGCCACCAGCTCCCCAAGGACACTTCAGGGCAGGCCTGATCATCTGCATTTTAACACATACCTGAGGGTGCTGGGACCCAGGAGATGGCCTCAGAGCTACAACCCTCATCTCCATTTGTCTTTTCCAGCTGAAGCACATTGCAACCATTTGCATCTTCACTCTATCTCTGAGGGACTATTGTAGCCCTTCCTTGTCTTAGTGGATTGATAGGTCTATGACAGGCACAAGTACAATAATAGCTTTTTATGGGTTTGGGATAAAGGCTCATTCACTTTTCATCTTGCTGTCTTTTACAAATAGGATATTCTCTCCAGACCCATCAGTCTTTTTCTAATATTTATCTCCATTTTGCTGCTCTAGTTTATACTATCTGATGATTCCCTGTGCATTGGGATATTTGATTTGAGGACTTAAGGGTACTTGCTAAACATGGATGATAAGCTCTAACTTGAAAGGAAGAAACTAGCCAGGCATGGTGGCTCATGCCTGTAATCCCAGCGCTTGGGAGGCTGAGGCAGGAGGATCGTTGTGAGTTCGAGACCAGCCTGGGCTACAAAAGTGAGCTCAAAGCCAGCCTGAACTGCACAGTGAGACCCTGTCTCAAATATAAATAAATAAATAAATAAATAAATAAATAAATAAATAGAAAGGAAGAAACAAAACAAAAGCCAGGTGTTGTAGCACACATCTGTAATCCCACAACTCTTAAGAGGCTGAAGCAGGAAGATTACAAATTTGAGCCCCGTCTGGACAACATAATGACATCACAAGACCTTATCCCAAAATTTAAGAACAAAAAATTTAAAGAGATTTAGAATGTAGCTGAGGGCTGGGGAGATAGCTTAGTGGAATAAGTGCTTGCCTGACAAGCACAAGGTCCTAAATTCAATCCCTAGTACAAAAAAAAAAAAAAGGGGGGGGAGGGTTGCTATTAGAATGTAGCTTAATGGAAAGGTCCTGGGTTTAACCCAGTACTGCAAAAAAATTAAGAGGGCATGGGTATAAAACCTTTATGTGTTAAATGCAACACCAGGGCTTGAAACACTATGAAATTTGCCATCTAATAATTCTAGGTATGAATTAGCCAAAGCTTTGATTCCCATACAGAATCAAAGATCAAAATAAGCCAAAATGCTTTAGGCAACATTTCTGTTTAAAGTCATAACTAGACAGTTGCTAAAATATTGAAAGAAAATGGCATTTTACAAACTAAACAATTGAGCTTTTAGAAAGAAAAATTTAGCCTATTCCAACAACTTATTAAGGGGTAATATTTCAACTGAAAATAATTTATACAAAATATATATGATTTAATGCTACTAGTTTTATAATAAAATAAATATATTAAATATATATGATCATATATATTAAATATATATGATTTAATGTTACTAGTTTTATAATAAAATAAATATATTAAAATATTAATAGAGAGGGATAAAACTCCCAACCTGAAAGGTCCCTTGGATGAGTTTATGTTCTTTAAAGCTGAAGAATGAATTTTATGAATAAGTGGAGGTTAATAGTAGAATATATATATTGGGGGAAAGAAAGCAGCTATCCTAGAGAGGGACAGAAGGGGGACACAAGTGGGTTGCCCCAACTAGCTGTCTCTTCTAGGGATTTTTATAGAGTAAAATCATGTGGTGAGGCAGGTCTAAGGTGAAGAACATGGGGACTGGATTAGGTGGGCATGAGGTGGACCAAAACTATGGTCCACCAATGAGATTGTAAACACCAGGTAAAACTGATAAAATCCAGTACCAAGTAAGGAAGCCAGTCATGTAGTAAGCTGGCATGAATATAGGACTGGGTCTCTTCCTGGTAGTGTTGGGTTATGATTCTTTTGGGTTCTTTCAAGGTGATTAATTCCTTTTTGGAATATCAGTCCCTGGTGCCTATAACTAGGGAAATATGTGGCTGTTTTTGTTTACTCTTTTGTCTTCAGATCTGGCCCAAGGCAAGAGTGTCTGTCTCTTTCAAAGTTGCAAAGGCACCTTGTTTTTCATGTTATCTCTTTAAGGACCTAGCTCTGTCTAACTGCCTGTTTTGTCTAAATTTAGCTGCCTACAACAATACAATGGGGTTGGGAAGATAGCTCAGTGGAATAAGCCCTTGCCTGGCAGGTGCAAGGGCCTGAGTTCAATCCCCAGTTCGGCAAAACAAACAAACAAACAAACAAAATTTTTTACAACAATATAAAACCAGACATTGATTTGACGCAAGAACCAGGCCCAGTGTGTGAATGAGTCATCCCTGGGCCTGCTGGAAACTCATTCGACCAGCAACCAAGCCCACCATGTGAGTGAGACCATCCTGGGGCATCTGGAAACTCACTGGATCCAGAAACCAGGCCCAGCACATGAGTGAGACTTCCCTGGACCAGCCAGAAACTCATTTGACCCAGCAACCAGGCCCAGTGTGCCCAATGTGGAAAACTGCTACAGAACTCCCTGTAGAGAGACTAGAGGCAAAACCCGCCCAGCAAAACATCTTGCCAGAGTAGCACAGCAGGTTTGTCTCCAAGGGTTGCAAGAGGAAGAAGTGGAGCTCAGAAGCCAGACCCAAGCCACACCCACCTGAACAACTTTGAACTTGGTAGATCTGGAGCTCTAAACCAAAAGTCAGAAGGCAGGGCTATACAAAACGACAAAGAGAAGGAGCAAAATGTGCTCTCAGGCCCCAAGCCCACCCAGAACTAATACAGGAGACAATAGCATAGAAGAAATTGGAAATCACACACCTGAAATCTCTGAAATAACAGCATCTGAAGTAAAGAAGCAACTGCAGAAAGGCAAAGAAGAAATCTGATCAGAAATAATTTCTGAAGTAAAAAAAGAAATAATACCTATAATAAAAGAAGTACTAAGTGCCTCTAAAGATAATGACAAAAAAAAAAATAGAGAATAGCAAAATGATGGAACCCTTGAATGAGCAATATAGGAAAGTAATAGAATGTATGAAGCAGATTCAAAGTGCTATACAGGAACTTAAAACCTCAATCACAAGCTGGAAAAACCGTTTCAATGAAAGTAAAAATAGACTTTAGGCCTTAAAGACACCATTGCAGCAAGTGAAGAGGTAAGAAAAGATCTCTTAATAACAACTATGATGCAAGAAAAAATAATTCAACATCTGCACGATGATGCAAAGGTGAACAATGTAAGACTAATAGAAATCAATGAGAAAGAGTCTGTACAAATGATATAAAAAGAATACGGGAAGAAGTAATAGCAGAAAACTCCCCAAATACAGAGAAACATTTTGACACTCAGGCAACTGAAGCATATAGTACTCCAAGTAACATCAGCTCAATTAAAACCACACCCAGACATACAATAATCAAGATCCCAGAAATTCAGCACAGGAATAGATTACTAAAAGCTGCTAGAGAAAAGAAACAGATCTCATTTAAAGAAAAGCCTATTAGAATAACAGCAGACTTCTCTTTACAAACCATCAAGTCAAGAAGAGCATGGAGCAAAGTACTTTGAGTCTTACAAGAAAACAAATTCTAGCCCAGACTGCTATACTCTTGCAAAACTCTCCTTCAAGTTCAATGGAGAAGTGAAATGCTTTCAGGATAAAGAGCAACTAAAGAATTTCATGATGACAAAGTCAACACTGCATAGTTTACTAAAAGATATTCTAGAGAAGGATCAAAATGACCACAACTCCATGAAGGAGAATGGAAAGAACCCACAAAATAGGACAAATAATTAAACACAGGCAAAAAGGAAATATATTCAAAAACAGTCTTTCAACTATTCTTCTACATACAGCAGCAGAATATGTCCATCAGCATATTCTACAAATGGACTTCTCCTGTGCCCTGTGGGTCATGATTCTGTCTGGGTCTACAGGGTGAATATCAAGGAAATAATCGTAGCTCAGTCCCACAAGTGACACCTGGCCACCAGTAGGCATCATGGACACTGTCCATATACATGACATACTAGAACTTTGTGTCATATCCTATCCCCAAACTGTCAGAAGTTCTGGTCATATATTTGCCATTCCATTATTTATTTTATGTTTTATTCTTGGTAGTTCTTTACTACCATGGAAACTTTTTCTTAGTTGATATCTTTATATATATTTACCTATTCAAATACTATATGAGTACTCTGAATTGATTACATATTTGTACATATGATGCATAACAATCTGGACTCTAAGTTGGAATGATTATTTGACCTGAATTTTGGAATATCATTGTGATATATTTAATTTAATTTTAATTAATTAATATTTAATTAATTTTCTGAATATTGTTTAATTATACTTTTTATTTTATGATTCATACTGTATCTCTGACTTACAATCTACTTATAAGACATGGTATGATATTTTCTCCTAGTATTAGAAGCTTTAAAAAGAATATATATATACATATACATAAATATATATATATATATATATATATATATATATATATATATATATATATATACACACACATACACCAAGGATACATATATAGGATAAGTATATAACTACTTTGTCTTTGTTCATTGACAATAAAAGTTTGTAGTAATATTGTTTGCACAAGAAAAAAAATAAATCCAGAAATCATCCTAGAAGTTTTGAATCACATAAAAATTAATGAGCCTTCAACTATTTGCCAACTAAATAACAAATATTCAAAGCTTAGTGCTTCATCTGTCATTGTGTTGTTTCGAAAGAGCAGATAGCACAACATATTGACACACAGACACATCTTCTGCCAAAGTAGCTTCAGAACTTTGCAGTATAACTGTTGTGATTTGGTCTAAGCCCCTCAAAAGCCAAACTGTTATTAGTCATAGCCATAGGAAGCTAACATACTAATATTTATAATCCAGAAAATAATTTATTGTTATTAAGTAAACATGGAGATTGATTTTTTTCTTTAATTTCACCAAGGGATTTTATGAAAACATGCATTCAAAGTTATAGATAAAACAACTAAAGGGCTCCAAAGGCAAGCATTTTGACTGTAATGGTCCCTAACCTGTGGTGGTGAAGGGATATTCAAGAGATGGTGTCCAACATATGTCTTTCTTACTTTTTAAATTGCTGATACATAATACCCAATCCCCAAAGTCAAAAGAGAAAAGGTTTATTTGACACACAGTTTGTAAAGGGTTCCGTCCACAGTCAGCTGACTCAAAAATGAGATGGCATGGCAGAGGTGTGTCGGAGGAAAAACAGCCATGGTAAGGAAGGGCAGGCAAAGGCAGCAAAGCAGAGAAGTTGCAGCAGCGGGCCCTCTTTCTGTATGTTATATTTCATTCAGGCTGCCTGCCTTTGGACTGCTAGTACTCACACTCAGGGTGGGCACCTTCAATCCCAGCATCACATCTTTAATTCCACCATCACTCCCCTAGGTCCAGCCACCTCTGAAAAGCCCCATGAATGACTACCTGAGACTTTGGCAGGGACAACTAGATATGACCCCTAACAGGAGATGCACCATTAGAAGAGGACATTGGAAACCCTGCCTCTTTCTTATCTTCCTCTTTCCTGACTTCCTGACTTCCTGGCTACTATGAGGTAGATGTCTCTGCTCTCCCAGATGTTCTCTGCTGTGATGTTCTGTTCCTCCACAGACCCTAAAACAGAGTCAGGTGACCCTGGATTGACACTGGAGCAAAAATTAAATGTTTTACTTTTTTTTTAGTGTATTTGATACAGGGCCTCACTACTCAGCTTAGACTCATAGTGGTCCTCCTGTTTTCAGCCTCCCCAGCCCTGGGATTACAGGCATGCACCACCTTGCCTGGTCTTGGTGACCAGCTCAGCGCACCTAGGTACAAGGCTGGAGCAGCTTGTGGTGGTGGGGGCATCACACCCCAGCCCCTGTACTTGCCTAAGCCAGTGCTTAGTTTGCTGAGTTATCTCCCTAGCCCTACCTTTTAATTCAAGTTGTTTATTTTTGTTATTAGTCATAGCCATAGGAAGCTAACATACTAATATCTATAATCCAGAAAATAATTTATTGTTATTAAGTAAACACGGAAATTGATTTTTTTTCTTTAATTTCACCAAGGGATTTTATGAAAACATGCATTCAAAGTTATAGATAAAACAACTAAAGGGCTCCAAAGGCAAGCATTTTGACTGTAATGGTCCCTGGTTTTTTACTGTACTGAGCTCTGAATATCTAATTAACTAGAAATATTACATAAATTAAGTAGGAGGTCATCTGGAATTGAGTACTTACCTGTGTTTAGCACTGTGCTGAGATAGTACTGTTGCTCCCAATTCAAAGATGAGAACATTGACAGTCTGTAGGACTGGGTTATACAAAAACATGTAGCTTTGCTATAATTTTGAACCTAAATCTTGCTGATTCTCTTCCCTATGTCCTTGTCTCTCAATTCATATGTAGGGAGACATTCTTTTTTTTTCTCTAACCTATTTGTTTAAAACTTGGGAAGGGCTTAAATATCAGTCACCAAGTTATAAGGTGAAATCATGCCCTATTTTAAGTGTCACATTCATTAGTTATATTTGCAGCCTTCGTCCAGGGTTCTTTGTGGTTTTCCTTAATCTATCTTTTTTTTAAAAAAAACTTATTTATTGATATAGGGTCTTGCTATGCAGTTTGGACTCATAGTGATCCTCCGATTTCAGCCTCCCCAGTGCTAGGATTACAGTTATGTGCCACCACAGCCAGTTATGGAGGCAGCATGGCATTCTGTACCAAGGATAGAACTCAGGCAGTACCAGTGATCAAACTCAGGTCCTTGCACTTACCAGGCAGGTGCTTAAACAGCCAACCTATCTCCCCAGCCCCATGTCCCTTTATTCTTAATTTCAAAAATTGGCCAAAAACATATGAAATTACATATCATAGGAAATTCTACAATTAGCAAAAACTCCATTAATATTTAATGGCATAAAAATGAAACTGCAGTGGGCCTGAGAAAAAGCTACATGGAAACCAGGGAATTTTAAGTATTTGCGGATGACATGAAGGCTTTCTCTACAATGAGTTCCCTGATTTTACTTGGAAATAGAGAATCTTGCTAGACACAGACACAGTAGTAACCAGTTAAGAGACTGTAAATAATGTAGAAAGTGTTATAATCTTCTCACTTAGTGATTAGTCTAAGAATTACAACTTAAGATAGCTATTAATTTCACTGCGATCCTACCTAGAAAGAGAGGTTATCAAAGATTAGTGTGAGTACATACAGCTCTCTCCCGTCTTAATACCTAGGGCTGAGCTAAGTAGAATCCATGTTATCAGTTTCTAATTGGCATCTGGTCCTTATTAATGCAATAGGATTGCCTGTTGGATCTCAACAGAGGTAAAGGCAAAGATCTAATGCTGTGTATTCATTTACTCTTTCATTCACTTATTTAATGAATTAACCACATTTTAATGGATTATGTATATGGTGATATAGTAAGCATTGGGAGAAAAAAGAGAAGAGTTGGCCTCTGCTTTCTGATCTAGAACAAAGACTTTCACATCACATCAAGGATAACCAAAGTTATCCAAATCAATACTTTCCTTCCCAAAAAAAGATATTTCTAGCAGCATTGCTCAATATGAAATGTAAAATAGAAATTCAATAGAATAATATATTGGTTCCATCAGTTCAAAATAAGACAATTTGAGAGAAAAGACTAAATCTTTTTTTTGTTTGTTTGTTTTATTGGATTTCAGGGAAGGGTCTACAGGGTGTTCAGGCTCTCACTACTAGATCAGGCTTGTAGTGATCCACCTCTTTACAGCCCCCCAAGAGCTGGGATTACAGGCATGCACCACCACACCCAGTCCCAATTGCTAGCTCAGTGCGCCCTGGGGGCTGAGACTAGCACAGCAGGCCCCTGCAGCTGCCTGCAGGCATTTTAGTTTGGCCAGCCTCTAAATTTATAGATATGTGAAAAGCAAAGCAGTTTGATTGTACTGAATTAGTGTGACATTCAGAAATTATGCTACCAGAATTTCTTCCTACACATGGACCTTTTCAAATATTTGCTTTTATAGTTTCTCATTGTAAATTTACATGTCAAATATTTCTATAGATTGTTGAGTTTATAAGCTTATATACCACTAAGTTTAAAAGACTCCTGAAAAAAAATTTGTTCTTCTGATTTGTTAAATACTTTGGAAATCTGAATTATACCAGGAATCTACTTCATGGGCTGCAGTACTGAGTATCATAGTTCTTAGCCTCATGTGACAAGTATTTAATGTGCTTCATGTATAAAGCATGATTTCCAGGGCTTGGCCCCCAAAACCTAAAATATCTCAATAAGTTTTATATTAATGATAGATTTAAAATCTAGTATTTTGGGGAATATTATGGAAGTTAAACCAAATTAACAAAATTTATTTTTAATAATGACTACTAGAAATTTAAAGTTAAATATGCAGCTTATATTATATCTTTGTTAGCACTATTACAAATAATGTTATAAAAAGCTTCTAAGGCTTTAGGGAATTCTAATTTTTGTCTACTGAAATAAAAAATGAAATCAAATGATAAATGTCCCTAGGGAACCTGAAAACCCATCCCTCCAGATCAAGGCAAAATGAACTAAGAGTAAGGCAATTTCGGCTATAGTGGGCAATAGCCCCAAGGCCTGTGGGAACTGCAAATTTACCATTTAAATATTTATAAAATTGAGGCCACAATGTAATTTGAAATATAGGGGTTCTAAGAGAATATCTATCTATCTATCTATCTATCTATCTATCTATCTATCTATCTATAATTAAAGAAGGATCAAAAAGCCAAAGAAAAGGAAGGACTACAGTACAAGGTACACAGTGCTCTGAGAAACCAATTAAGAAATGAATGTGGAGCCACGCAGCAAGACTGTAAGTTTGACCCTAGCCTAGACAGTGTCTGAGATGCTATCTAGGCCAGGATGTAGCTCAGTGTGAAGGCTCTGGGTTCAATTCCTAATAATCAAAAAGAAAAAAGCTCCATGGCAGGGTGCCTCCTATAGGGAGTCCTGGATCCAATCTCCAGCCCTAAAGTAAAGAGGGAAGAAAGGAAGGCGTTTTATAAGTTCACATTTTTTTTTAGTATGGAAAGTCCAACATTAAGGTGTTCACCCAGTGAGAATTTTCTTATTGCATCGATACATGGTGAGAGACAGCCAGCTTGCCAGCACAGTGGCCATTGCATGCTAAAATGATGTGAACTAATAAAACCCAATGTGTGCTGCTCAAGTAAAACAAAGAAAACCAGTTAAGACCACCCCATTAATCCAGAAAGACTCTTCTTGTCACCCTTCCTGTCTGCCTCTCAGTTCCCAGGCCTCACTGAAGAGGCATCCTCTTCTTCCATCCAGCCACCAGAAATCTTCTCAAAGTTAACACTAGGCTCTTGGAATAATTGAATAGAATCATCTTCAAATATCCTGTCTGTCTTTTCCCTTCCCACAACTCCTGTATTTTACTTTTAGTACCTGAAATTCTCTCTATGAGAACTAGCCCAGGCCACTTCCCTCAACCTTGCACTGAGCTATATACTTCTTTAGTTTTTTTTCTTTTTTGTTTCATTGTTTTTGTTTTTGAAACCATCTTACTAAATCACTGGCCTCCAACTTGGGATCCTTATACCTCTGCCTCCCAGAGTGCTGGAATTAAATGTTATGCCACCATACCTGGGGCAAGAAAATTATCTTTCAGCAAATAGTTAGCAATAGTTAATAAGAAGCAATCTCAAGAATAGGAATAATTCCATAAGTTGTTGTGTAGCCCAGAAACATTCTTCACAACTATTAAAAATTATGTTTTTGAGACTAATGACCAAAGAAATTTACATAATAATAATTAAAGATAGGCAACTATATTTGTTTTAGTTAAACTTCTCTCCTTATAGAGACAAAATATATCCATCACTGAAAGTTAAAGAGGAAAATATTGATTTAGCTCCTAATTTGTAGAGGTTGAACCCCATGATTGGCTGAGTCCAAGGTAGAGTGGCACATGTGAGAAGGTTAACAGTTAATGGTGGCAGAAAACAGCAAAGGCAGCAAGAGCAACAAGACTCTGTCCCTTATTCTGCATGCACCCTCCCTTCTCCAGGGCAGGGGAAGAACTCACATCCTTAATTCCAGCAATGGGCAATGAATCAATCACACACCGGATTCAACCACCTCTGAAAAGCAACCCTCCGCCCCATTACTGATTGGACTTTGCAGGTATATTTAGACACAAGCCATAATAATATGCAATACGGTGTTACCCTTTGTAAAATAAAACGCATAAGAAATGTTAATCGTGACTACCTTTTGGATAGTAAAATTATACTTTTTATTTTTTTCTTTACATATAGCTTTTGTTTTCAGTTTTTACAATTAATATATATTACTCTTACATTCAGAAAAATATATACATAAAATAAATGATTATATTTCTGGTGTCTCACTTTAATAATTAATCTAGTTTTATAAAGAATACCATTAAAAGCTTATCTTTCATGGAAAAAAATCATGCCATCTCTCCAGATGATATATAATACAGTATAGTATTTTATTATACACTATGACCCTGTGTCAGCAAGAGTTATTTATGATTATTATGATTGGCCTATCATCCCTGATACAATATTAACTTATCTGTAAAACAACTCCAGTGTAATAGAGAGACCTTTCTGTCTAAAAATCAGTAAGATTTATTAAAAGGGCATAAAAAGAGAAGACATAATTAGACCTTTCTATTGAGATCAGTGGCATGTTTCAGCATAAAACTTCAATGTAAAACTAGTCCAAAGCTTCCACATATGCAAAAACAGAAAAGATCTCGGAGATCACAAAAACAAGTTTTCCAGTGTTATCAGACCTGATTGGTTGTGAATGTAAGTTTTAAAACTCTATCAATTCAGAAAATTTACGGCACAGTCTAAAAGTACAAAAAAATGGAATCACTCTTCACAGGATGAGTTACTATTTTTATCCTTATTTTCTCAGGAAAGATCATCTCATTCACTCTCAAGCCTACTAACCAAAAAGGATGTATAATTAAATTAATCGTAACATTGCTCATCATAAACATTTCTTCCTTCTCTCTTCCACCTGGAGCCATACTGCATTTCATTACTGCTTCCAACTTCTTGAAGAACCCATCACCTTATGACTCATGTTTTCTTTCTTTTTCTTTTCTTCTGTCTTTATTTCTTTCTTTGGAAAACATTCAATAAGAATCTCTTATGCACAAGCCCCTTCTACAAGTACAGGGAGACAAAACCTCAGGATCTATGATTTAGAGAGCTCTTCAAAACATCATACAAAAAAAAAACCTCTCCATAATTTCTTAAATAAACCACTAACAAGATACATAAAATAATATTAGCAGCATTCAACAGAAATACAGCTTTTAAAAGGAATGTTCCAGCCTAGGGCCACTTGACTATCTCTCCCATTTGTATCCTGCCATCGTCTTCATAGGAAACTTGGTTAGAGAGAAGCATTGCCATCAGTTGAGAGATGGTTATGTGGGATGTAACCTTTTAGGCTAATGCTTGCAAATATTACATAAAGGAAAATATGAAATTTTTAAAATTAGCACAGATAAACTAGAGTGGACCCTTCACTTACAAACTTAGTTCATTCCCAAGAGCTGGTTGTAACTTAAGCTGTCCACTGAGGGCTTCCACATAGCCTTCAAAGTCTCTCCTGTATACATGAGCTCTCAGTATCCTTAGGGAAACCTTCACTCAAGATTTCTCAGGGAGCCCTATTCAAGAAAGGATGTTGTAATATTCCTTCTAGAACTCTTTAAGAGGTAAATCTGTATCTGAGACCATCCGGAAGCATAAGCAAATGGTATTTGGCTCATAACTTGAGACTTTGGCTGTAAGTTAAAATGAAAATTCTGGTCATAACCCAAGGTGTTCATATGTCAGGCAGATTATAACTCAAGGCTCCACCATATGCCTCATCTTGGCATTCACATTAGTGTACAAGGGTTACCATTTTCCATGCTTTTGTCACAGAATATTATAGAAATTATGGCACCTGTCTTTTTCTTAATCAACAAAAAAAAAGAAACACACACAATATTTACCTTTTCAGTATTTTACACTAACCTCTACCCATTTTAAAACCTTCACCATATGCCTCAAACAGGGCTTCTAGAAGTCAAATGTACAAAATTGAGTTTCATAACAGTGAAGGGTTAACAGCTGATGTGTGCACATAATTAGTTCAAAACAAGTGAGTAGGGAAAATATTCAGACTATTTCTAACTTCTTCTTTCTTTCTGAGAGTAGTAAAATATGAGGGAAAGGGAAATAATTACAGCAAAAAGCAGAAAAGCAATAAAAATCAGTAAAGACTTTTGTGTGTGAAAAAAGCCACATTTTGCGCATATACTATAGTTGTCTGGACAAAACCTTCCCAGAGTTTCAGGGCCCACGAAACCATTGTTATCAATAATTTTTCTGTAATGTTGCATAGATGGTTTGGGCTCAAACTGATTTGCAGCATAACGATAGAAGCCGAACTTCGGAGCTGAACGATCATTAAGTGAATAAGCAAAGTATCCACATAGATTGACACCATCCAGGATGTGGGCTGGAAAAACAAAAGGGCAAGAGTTATTAAAGCGTTTTGTACATAACACATTTCTGTACATAGTCTGGGTGCATAGGGGAAAACTTCAATACTATTCTATAAAACATTAGATTCAATTAGATTTAATTAGAAATGCCTTTTTTATGCAAAGACAAATAGATAAATAACAAGAAAAATAATGAGCTGCCTCCAACAGTTGGCTTTGCATAATTAAGGCTACTATAATGTACTCCATTTAAAACTTTATGCTCCATAAAGCAGTTAAAATGGCCAAGGGCCCCTCTGAGTTGGAAAACTAGAGATCTAGGCTTTGCAGACTGGGGCAGGTGCCAGGGACTTTCAGTTTTCTACTTTGCCCCTAACTCCCTTGGCTCTGAGAAGACTCGCTCTCTCTTTGTTTCCATGTGTCCAGGAACAGCTGGCCCTGAGGGTTACAGTGGCCTCTACTGTATCACATACCTTGACCTCTGGTGATTGTACCATGGACCATTGTGGTTTCAGGGAACACTGACCTTTTAGAGCTTCATTTACATAATTCTGCAGGTAATATATCCTCAGCTTGTCTTGCTCCTCCTGTGGGTCATCATCGACCCCATTGGCAATTATATACATGGGGAGGTCCCCATACTTCAGCTTCAGCCAGCTCAACACTCTGCGCAGCCCCCATGGCACCACTGCCACCTGGCTGGGCGAGTTGAGCCAGGTGATGTCAGTCATTTCTTGCACTTCTAAGTAGTCATTGTATTTTAAGGGATCTTCTTTTTCCCAGTCTACAAGGATAGTTGTGTAATGACTCAAAGCTAAAAAGTCAAACGAGCCTTTGATTAACTTCTTTTCCTCTTCAGTGAAATAAGGGAGAAGAAAATTACCCTTTTGGTTCAGCCAATCCCTCATCACGCGTGGGTAATCCCCAGAGCCGAAAATGGGCTCAGCCAGCCAGCCAATGTCAAATTCCAGCACTCTTTCGGCCACTTCTTTGTCTTTCTGGGAGAAAGGGCAGGCTGGTTCTATCCAATCAGCCTGCAAGGCTATGGATATTTTACCTTTCTGGGTAGGTCTAAACTTATCATACTCACGCCAAGCCAGCGCATGAGCCTTCAGAAGGTGATGCCCCGCACGGTATGTCAGGTTGCGTGTATATGGTCCATTCATTGTAATCCAGAACTTGACCCAGTGGCCCAGCTCTTCAAAGCAAAGTCTGGCAAATTCTGCAAAAGCCACGGCAGTGCGCGGGTTCTCCCAGGCGCCCTGCTTGGCCACGGGATGCGGCAGGCCTTGGTAGGGGGCTGCAGGTTGCCACAAGGCCACCACGGGTGTGATGTTGGCACGGACCAGCTCACTGACCACGCAGCGATAGTAACCCAGGACTGTGTGGTTCACCTGGGATTGGTTACCCAAGGGGAGAATTAAAGCCCAGTCCAGAGAGAAGTGAAAATGAGTAACATGCATTTCCTGCAGCAGGGTGATCTGGGGCCTGATGACAGCAAAATCAACACAGTAGGATTTCCTCTTCTTGGCCACAACACCATCCACTTTAATAAGCCTTTTACTGTGATGAACGTCCCATAGGTAAATGTTCGGGTCGGTAAACTGAGACAGAGTGGTGTCTACCTATAAAGAGTGGAGAGTACATGCAAGCTTCACTGCATGGTCCTGAAGAATGCAGGTCAGTGCAATTATTTCAACAAAACTAGCAGATATTAGGAGCAAAATTAGGCTCTTGTCTAGCTGAAAATTTTTTATAAATGTTGCTAAGGAGAACAATCTTCCACTTCCCATTTGTACTAACCATAGTCTTCCCCAACCCTTCAACTGTTACATTAATACTAAAAAGCATTCTGACTTTGGTCACTTTGGGTGATGAACACTTACGATAGCCGCACATTCAGGAAATCTGGATTATGCAAATAGGGTATATTTCATGTATTTTCCATTTAACGTAAGAAATCACACATGAGATAAATCTTTAAAAAGCCAAACTAGATTTGCTAAAAAAAAAAAAATGAGTAGGCACAAAAGAGCTTTAAAATTGAGTAAGCTGAAGGCAGAAAGTAATTCTAACTAAATTGTGCTTCTTAAAATCACATTCTATACTGAGATTTGCTTTATGTGCTAAATAAACAAAACTGCTGTGTTTCACTGATGTCAGGGTCAATGATAGAATTTAACAAATTCAATTTGATATAGGAAGTCTGAGCAAGAATGTGCAAAAAAAGCAAAACATTGTCATTCACCCAGAGGGATGTTTGCAAATACAGCTTTTCTTCAGTTTTTAAAACTATTTTTGTCATGATATTGACAAGAATGGTTCTCAATTATACATTACAGTTAATGCATATAATGAAAATAGGTTTATAGGAAATGAAACCTATTCCAAAATGAAAATAGGTTTATAGGAAAAGTACTCAAATTGTAAAAGCAAACGCCTCTTTCCATGTCTTCTACATGAACTGAAAAGTCCACCTTGAAGCCCACAACCTAGCCAGGGTCTCCTTCAAATAACCCTATTAGAGCAAGTGCATCACTCTAACCCTTTTAATCACCTGGGTCAGATAAACCCTAGTTTCAAAGCTCTTGCCAAGGTTTGGTCAAATTTTACGGGTGTGTTGAAAATGAACTGCCCATTCTCTGGAGGTGTAAGTGCTGTGTTTATTAGGGAAAGTCATAAAGAATGGTATGTCGCAGGGGAAATGCCTTTCTGGGAATTCTGCCTTATAGATCATCCATGCATGAATTTCCTTTAACACTGTGGGAATGCAGTCAGGGGTCTTTCCAGTGTGATAGCCCCCCAAGTCATATCTCTTCAACCTTACAAGAGAATATTTGCATGCTTTTTTGAAGTAAAAGTGGTCAGACCTTAAAGGAACTTTTGGGGCAATTATACAAAGCTCTGAATTGATTAAATTAACTTTCTGCTGTAATCATTCCAAAACAACAAGTTTTACCCAGTCTATTGGAAAAGAAGTGGGAAAGACCAAGATATAAATTCTGAGGGAAAAATAAGTTTCTTAAAAATATGAGACATTGGGCCATGGAGATAGCCCAGCAGTCCAAGTACCTGGCTGAGAAGCACAAGGACCCAAGTTCAATCTCCAGTACCACATGCTTTACAGGCCAAAGAACCCTGGGCTTACTGTGCTGGCCCTGAAACTGGGTGTGGTGGTACAGGCCTGTAATCCTAGCACAGGGGAAGCTGAGACAGGAAGATCATTGTAAGTCTGAACTGCACAGGAACACCCTGTATCAGACAGACAGATAAGCAAATAAATAAAACTGCATGATATTCAGAAATGAGTGTTTAGGCAAAATCTCATCTAACCTACATTTATTTTTTGACTTAAATTTTACAAAAATTGAAATAATAAAATTGGACCTTTGTGAAGAGATAAGCATAAAGCATGTATTCAGCATGTTATGGAAGAGACTTTCTCCTAAGAGGGGCAAAGTCAAAAAAGCTCTGTGTCCTCAGCATGTAGTACATTCTGTACTTCTGTTAACTATGCACATATGCACATCAATGGTAATAGGAAGACATACTGGCCAGCTAGGAAATCAGATCCTAGTGAAGTGACAATCCATGTGAATAAGCCAAAGGTCAGACTTCAGACAGGTTGTGTGGAGTGAAATACTTTTTTTAGTGTTTCAAGGTAAAAGTATGCCTCAAATATTAACAGTTTGAAATCCTAATCAGGCAGGAAAAGATAAATTTTCATAGTTTTTAAAAAATTGCTTCTTAGGAATTTTAATATAACATACTAGAAGTGCAGAACCCTGCCTACCACTGAAAACACATATATGCACCCCTCAGAATAATGAGACCGGAGAATACCCCCCTGGTGAGTTAGTCAAGGAGAAAGTTTAGCGTTATGGTTTATGTCTAATTTGTTTCCCCAAAGCCTCATGTAATCATGGAGCTGGGACTTCTAGAGTTTGAGACTTGCCTCATGATCCCTGGGATTATGTGTTTTAATACTGATGGGATTATGGGTGTGAGTCCTTCTGGGATTATGTGTAGCAGATGGTGGATAGGCTGAGGCAGAGAGCCTGAATGTAATAGAAAAAGATAGGCTCACTCTGTTGCTCTCTGCTCCCCTGATTGTTCCATTACCTCTGTCACCATCACCATTGTTGCTGTTCCGCCACCATGAACTACTGGCCTCTGCATAATGCCTCTCTGCCTTGGATCCAGCTGAGTATGCACTGAAACCTCCAGTAACTGTGAGCTAAATAAGCTTTTCCTTCCTTCATTTTGAGTGTCAGGTTTTTGTCCCAGCAACAAGTAAAAAGTGACTAAGACAGGAAGGAATCTGCCACCATAATGCAAAGCCCAAGGTGCCAAGCAGAAAAAAAAAGATAAGGCAATTGTAGGTGTTTCCTACCAGAGTGCCCCTGGAGGAGTTCACATCCTGTTATGGTTTGTGGATAGGTGTCCCCTGAAAGCCTCATGCAGTCATGGGGTGGCTTCTGGAATTTATAATTGATTATCATGGGTGTGGGTGCTGCACCTCCCCTGGTGCAGGTGACTTGCATTTCAATGTAAGGAAGGAAGAGAAGTTAGCTACTTGAGCTATTTGAAAGGTTGTTTTCTGCCATGTGCCACTCTGTCTTGGAGCCAGCTGAATATAGACAAACCTCCAGCAACTGTGAGCTAAATAAACCTTTTCTGCCTTCATTATGGTTGTCAGATGTTTGTCCCAGCAATGAGAGAAGAGTAACTAAGACAGTAACTATTTTGTGTTGGGTTCTCCAGAGAAGGAAGTGGAGAGTCTGGGCTAGGTGAAGTGAAAAGGATGCTGGTAGGATAGTAATCATAAAACAAGTGTTTCTAGGGTGTCAAAAAGGAATTCTCTCTCCCATCTCCTTGCTTATGCACTGCCATGCTTTTTTTTTTTTTTTTTTCTGAAGAGTTTCTCTTCTGTCTTAAGGATATGTGCTACACCTTTTTTTTTTTTTTTTTGTCTTTTTGAGACAGGGTCTCGCTATGCAGCTCAGGCTGGCCTTGAGCTCACTTTGGTAGCCCAGGCTGGTCTCGAACTCACACCGATCCTCCTGCCTCAGCCTCCCAAGTGCTGGGATTACAGGCGTGTGCCACCACGCCCGGCTATGTGCTACACCTTTAATGCCTTCTCAGTGCATTCTATTCCCCAAAGTAGAGTTGCAGCCCTTGCATGGGGAACAGAGCAGAAGTAAGATGCCGTCCCACTTAGGCAAACTTCCCTGTGCTCCCACACTCCACACATACTGGTCAAAAGACTTCTCTGTATGCACAGGGCTGGCTTGGGAATTACCTGCCAGACTTTGGCTGCTCTTGAAGGAAGAGCTTGAGCCCTTCAGTCACAAGGCACAAAGCCTACAGGGAGTGGGCAGGGGTATAGAAGTAGAGCAAGAACTAGGCTGTATGGAAGCTCCCCCGCATAAGCCCAATAACAGGGAGGAGGTAGAAGCTGTGAGAGGCATCTTCCTTCCTTTACCCATCTATCCTCATTCCTTACCTATGTCTAGCACAATTGGAAACAACAGAACTAAGGAAGTCACTCCCTGCCACCTATTTAATTTTAAATTGAGCCATGTGGTCAGTCCTCCTTCTGTTGTCATAAGAGAGATTTAAAAAAATAATAAAGTATCAGTAATTTAGATGTCTGATGTCCTAGGTAAGCACATGTGCACGTTGGATCTCCTAGCCTCGCCTTCATCCTACTCCAAAATCATTAAAGGTTCATCAATCTGTAATATATGCATGCATGTAAGGAGGACAGGAGTGAATTCTGGGCATTGGGAGCCCCAAAGATGACTCAGTACCCCAGTAATCATTACTTTGATCACACCTAGAGATTCATGGTAAAGTACCTGGGCTATCGTGCATATCTTTTAAATTCCTAAAACCTTATTTTGGGATCTGGCTGCTGCTGTGTGCAGTGCTTTTACTTTTTTGTTATCCTGACACCACCCTGTTCATTCCCTGCACTCCATCACCTTGTTACATTATCTGTATATCCACCTTCTACTCTCAACAGACACCTTTGCTCTAGGCAGGAGTCATTTCAGTCATGGCGCTGCATCTCCTACCTGCACTACCCTTCACAGAGTGACCTCAGTACATCACACAGGGATTTGTATACACTAGGCATATAGTAAGTGCTTACTGAGATATTAGTAAGAAAAAACACACCCCTGTAAAACTGGGGAAATTTAAAAGAATTTTAGATTTCCATAGCAGATGCTTAGTAAATATTGATTAATCATTTTGAAGTATTTCCATACCAGCTTAGTGACTATAGCTAAAAAGGCATTCTTCACTAAGAATCACAGAAGCTTTCTTGAAATTTTCTGGAGAAAATAAATATCTTTGCCTATGTTCCAGTCTTACTCTAAGTTTTGTGTTATACCTTTTATTTTTTTGATAAAAACTCAGCTGCTTTAAGGATTGAAAAATCATAATACTTAAAGTATTATTTTAATTATATCATCTGCTCTTAAATATTTATGTTTCATCATCCATGAATAATGCAATCTTAATATTGCCAGTTTTTTCCCCTTTGGGTCTATTTAATCCTGAGGGGATTTGACCCTGGAAGATATGAAAAAAAAAAAAAAATGAATGTTTAGTTATACAGGTCTTGCTTCGACTTGCCCTTGACCACCCAGCAAGAAAAAAAAAAAATCCTTAATTACAATGCATGGAACGCAGAGCTAGATTGGTGAGATGAGCTTTAGGAGGCTTAGATTCAATAGCCTCCAATGTCACAAGCTTCACTGGTGGCACACTGCAATTGCAAAACCTTTGATTGTATATGTATCTGCTTC